>WUAT03031324.1:0-14039 GCA_010015005.3 Ulmus americana
AGAAGATGAATTGTCGAGTCCCCACAGTAGGCATCAAATTGTAGACGGTATAATTTTAAAATTGAATCTTGTGTGTTTGAGGCCACCAGCAACTTATTGGACCTATAGATAGAGAAATCAAATATGAATGTAAAGTCTTTGACACCAGGGGGTGCCGGCCAAAAGATCTTTAACGGTCAAGTTATCTAATAAAAAAGAGGATAAGATCCAAGAGAATATGTAAATATGTGATAGAGTTACTGTAACAGGGAAATGATGGCGCGACAAAGGTGGTAGGCAAGCCCGAACTTGGCATTACGGCGACAATGTTTCCCGACGAGGGAATATGTGAAGGAGAATATCAGGAATTCGTTGGTACCAACTATGGAGAAGGAGAAATCAGATAGTTATAGCTTAGGAGAGATTTGAGAATGCCAAAGATCTTATGCCTAGATGAAGGGATCCATCTGGGTATTTATAGGTGAATGGGGGAAGTGATTGTTGTCTCTACATCTCATGTAGTACGAATAGTTACTCCCATTAAATGAGTTAGGACCTTATGTTCATTAATGGGGTTAATGGTGGCTCTTCATCTGGAGTAGTACCAGACGTTACATTTATGACCATAATGGAGCATTATGGGCCATTAAGTTGGCACTACAACTGGCGTAACATCGGGTTATGCCCGCTGACTAGCTGGGTGACCCGATTCGTGGCATGACCTGACCCGTAGGGTGGTTCGTATCGTAGAGTTACTCGACTTGTAGAGTAACCCGACCCGTGGAGCGGGGTGTTTCGTAGAGTGGGTCCACTTGTAGAACGGGCCGACCCATAGAGTGGGCCGACTGGTAGAATGAGCCACTATGAGATGGACTTGTAGTAATGCTAGGTGTGGTTGGGCCATGGCTTGGAGTTAGATGGGCCAATGAACAGAACCAATCGTGAAACGGGCCATGGCATAGAGCCGAATAGACCAAAGTGTAGAAATTGTATTCGTGAGTTGTATTGTGGAGCCCACTATTGTTGGGCCGTGGCGCGGAGCCACCGTAGGTGGGCTGTGAAGTTGAACCCACGTGAGTGGGCCGTGACATAAAATCCATCGATAATATGACATGGTATTGAGCCAATTGACCTTTTACCGAGTAAAAAGGTCAATACAAATTTTTGCCCATACAAGGAATCAAATGTAACTAGAAGCGTTAGAGTAATTAGCATGATCTTTCTCCTTTGGGAAAGTGTTAGTTATAGTAGGTTGTATAAATAAAGGTTAAAGCTCGCATTTGATATAACTTCAAATCAATAAAAGTACTATTTTCTCTCTCTTTGGTTTGGATCAGGGAGTCCTATCAATAAAGACTCAAATTGGGATGATATGATAGAGCGCAAATTATTGTTTGTCAAATGGCCCTAGATATCACTCTAAGTAACATGGTCAATATGGGAGAAATACACATTCAATACCAGTGTGAGGGTGGGTACAAACCCAACATTACTTGTAAAAGCCCGCTCTAATACCATGTCTTCTCCCAACATTTCCGTACAAATTGCAACCGGTTTCACCTCAATTTTAGCCCTCTCCCTACCATGTAGCCTCTTCTAAAACCACAAGAAGCACAATCAATTAATCTAGCCATAACCTAAGCTTTGATACCATGTCAAATGGACATGATTCTCACTCCCAAAAGCTAACTTAAAAGAAGAAGGTGTCCAACTACATATAAACATTGCAACTGCCAAACAACTTTGACAATGTGGGACAAATGCATATTCAATAGTTAGAATGCATTTTGTTTGCGTTTTATTCAAGAACCCTAAACTATACACTTTTTTGGTATGTAAATTTAGTTTATACTTGATTCAATTGTTGGAACACATTTTTTGTTAGCTTTTTATTCCAGGACCCCAAACTATATACTTGATCCGATTGTTGGAACACATTTTGTTTGCCTTTTATTCTAGGACCCCAGACTATATAGTTGATACAGTTGTCGGAGCGCAAACGCATTGTGCATGCCTTCCATTCAAGACCCCAAACTAAATACTATTGTTCGGTTGTCGCAACTCATTTTGTTCGCTTTTTATATTCCTAGTTCAGTGTTAAAAGTTTCGTTCTTTATATAGAATCATATAATTTATGAGAATAAGTATACGTTTGAATACACCTAAAAGCCTAGGAGGGCAGAGCTTTGGAGACTTATGTTTAATTCCAGAAACACCAGATAACAAGGCCTTGATTATTCTAATTCCGATCAGCAGCAAATCTATGGTTTGTGTTGTGTTACCTAATGTGTTTGGTTTTGTGTGCAAGTTTATGGCACTTTTAATCCTTAGACACGATAAAACTAAACATTATTCCAACTTATACCTTCAAGACAGTTTACCAAGAGTTTTCATCATAGTAGTAATCAATCATAAGAGTAAAATAATCCAAACTTCTCAATACAACCACAAATAAAATACCATACCCTTAAGATACTTGCATACCAAAGCTTGAGAGATTTCGCTTAACCTGTGTTCCTCATCCCAGCAGCGATCCCATTTATCGTGATAAGCAGCGCGTCTCGGAGCTTGTTGTTATTAGCATCACATCTCAACCTCTTTAATATCTCAACCTGCAACATGTTTATAGGATTAAGATAGGGAAGCCTGCTCTCTATCAGCCTTCTCAAGCTCTTATTGTTCTCGGATAGTTTATCATGCCCGCTGACAACTAGTACATATTTCTCTGTATTTAATAGCTCCTTCCTAAGATCAGAACCAAGCTCACGCCGGTTCTCTGACACGAGGACTTCATCGTAGTGCTTGGCGATAGGAGTATCCGCCTTCCCAAGAACCATCTCTATAAGGTCCATTGCACATTGGAAGAAAGGCCATTCTTTGTATATTGTTTGTAGGTCTTCAATGTGTCCCTTATCACAGACACCCTTTAAACCTGCTCCAACTCCAAGCCAGGCTGGAAGAACAAATCTTGTTTGTGTCCAAGCGAAAACCCAAGGAATGGCTCGGAGATGTCCAATTCCTTTTGTGGCTTTTCTTCTTGTGGGGCGACTTCCAATGTTAAGGAAGCCAAGCTCAGCCTGTGGTGTAGCCTCATGGAAGTAGGCAAGAAATTCTGGGTTTTCATAAACTATGCTACGGTAATTCTGGCAACTGATGTTTGAGATCTCCTCCATGAGATTTCGCCATTTTTCTTCTCGTGGTGGTTGTGGAGGTTGTAGGGTAGCAAGCAGCACTGCTGTTGTGTATATCTCTAACTGTCTCACTGCCGTTTGTGGCAGCCCAAATTTGGCCTGTACCATCTCTCCTTGTTCGGTAGACCGTAGAGAACCCTGGAAAATTGTGCCATTGCAAGTTACAGACCACAAGGAAGAGAAGTACATGCTTTGAACTACAGAAATGACTAGCAAACTGGTTACTGTCTATAATCCTATTAAGAGACTCAAACACTAATGAAAAGAGAAACCAACAACGTATACTTGTAAATTTATAAACAATACAATTAACAAATTTTTATGACATAAATTAAGTAGAAAAAGTACCATCACGGAACCAGGCGGTTGAGACTGAATGGCAAGATAGGTAGGGCCACCGCCACGACCAATACTGCCTCCACGCCCATGGAACAAGGTAACCTTAATACCAAACTCATTGCAGGCAGTCACAACATCCTCTTGGGCTTTGTAGAGCTCCCATGCAGCAGTGAACCGCCCAGCATCTTTACCAGAATCAGAATATCCCACCATTACCTGTTACACCGTAAAAGGTTTGCATGCTTCATAGGAACTACAACAAAATACCTCTAAAAATATCTTTTCTTGATTAATTACCTCTTGGTGCCCATTATGGTTCTTTATAATGTGCTCCCTGTACCAATCAATTGATAACAATTTCCTGATCACCGAACCAGCTCCTCTCAAGTCCTTCACAGTTTCAAATAGAGGAACCACTCGCAGCCTACACCATGAATGTTCATCGTAAGTATGAAATTTACAGTGGTAATTGTGTTTCAGAAACTGTTACAGATATTTTATATATGGTGCCTGACTTATTATGACATGTAATCTTTAATGTCTTATACTCCTGTTATTTGACAGCTTTCTTGATTTACAAGTTAAAGACAGGTAAGTGAACAAAGATGACTGAATTATGAGGCAATGAAGTCTATTTCATTGAGAAACATAACCTAAGAGAAAATTGAATTCATAAGGTGCCAACTATGAAGCTTATGCACATCAACACAACATATGAGAATGTACTTCTGTGAGATTCTCTTAATTAACTCATTTAAAACTATAGCCACTTGAGGCTATTTTGGGCCAATGCGCGTGCAAGAACACACAACACACACAAAAAAAAAAAATTCATAAGTTGAAACTATAAACATTCATATGCAAATTATTCAAAATATCATATATGAAAAACAACTATTAATGGAACACTATCAAGAAAGGGGTTCAGGACTTACGTCCCACCAGGACATGGTCTTCCTAATTCCCCACTAACAGCAAGTCGTGCATCTTTCTGTAGAAGCTCGACAGCAAGGACATCACTTGCCTGACAGTACCAAGTACACAGCAAGATTGTTGTTTAAACAAGAGTAATTATAAAAATGTAACAGTTAAAAAGACATCATTGATTTTTAGTATTCATAAGAAACTAAACGTTCATGACAGTGGCAGTTCATCTTACATTTGAGGCCATAGAAATGACATAGGCTCCAAGTGAATCACTCCCTAGCTCAGCAGAAACACGGAAAGTGTCCAGTACTTCTTGAATGTCAGAAGCAACCTGAATGAAAGAGAAACACAAGAAGCCCATTTAAGAGGGGCAGATAGTAGCAGTACTACTTTAAATGGTGCATATTAAGTCACAATTCCAAGACAGTTAATTGCTAGAAACTACTTTGGGTTCAATAGCAATTTCAGTTCCATTATTGGCTTAGGAAACCAGTTGTAACATAACTTATGACAAGAATAGACAATAAAAGCAAAACACCAAAAACTTAAAGAACTTTGGGTCAATTTCTGAGGACTACTTTGTGTGTTTATTCATAGCAGATTTTCTTATTCTTTTCTTTTCGTTATTAAGTTCTCCTAACCAGATAATGATATGTTACAAAACACTTGGATAATGAAACATCTTGTTACTTGCAACACCTAGAGGAAATGAGTATCACAAATTCTAGGAACCAATAAAACAAATGAAATGGAAATTGATACACGCTTCAACATTTCAATCTTGACTCTGTCATTTCTATTCCAATAGGAACATAATTGGATGTGGTCATAGTCGAAAGTTCACTACTAGGCCCTTACCTCTATACTTGGAGGAACAAGAGGCCGCTTTCCTTTCAACTCTCTAGTTAAAAACTCCAGCTTTTTTTCTTCATCCCACTCACTGTATGTGCCCATGTCTAAATATCCAGTAATTGCATCAAGTGTCTCAGCATGTCTACCAGATTCCTGTTACCAGTGAAAACATAATTATAAAAGGTTTCTAGGAAAATTTGCTTAATATTTTGATTGAAAAAGAATATATATCAAGACAAACCTGACGCAAGTCGAGCTTCATTAATACCATCCCGAAGGTAGCAACTCTCCGTATCAGGTCAGCAAGTCGACCATCAGCTAGCACACCAGAACCGCATGATTGCTGGGAAAATTACGACCACTTAAGTATAGCAGAGAACTACATCTTAGTATACATGTGAGAAAGGGAGGAGACAAAGATTACCAGAGACTCATAGCATAGGAGTAGTGGTTCCAAAAGTTGATCTGATGTTTCATAGTAATCCCAAGGTTCATGATCACAAGGGAGATCCTCAAGAAGAACCTCCAGCCTCCTCCGTGTCTTCATAAGCTGAACTCAAGGGACATAAGTCTTAAGATACACTCATTTACTCTCTAAACTGTGGGCAAAGAGTCTAAAATCTGTTAATTTTCAGGAGTAAATATTACAGTTGAAATTTTTCACATCGTACCATGTCCCTCACTCATTTAGTTACTGAAAAGAAATTACTTACGTCAATTTTCTGTATATATCAACTACATTGCTCTCAAACAACCAGTTCCTTACTATACAGTTTGTTGAACAATCCAGCTTTTGGTTTAGCATTATCTTCAAAGTAACATCTAGAAAAGTGGTGCTATATCCCAAAACTATAGCACCAGAAAAACTAAACTTGGTATATCATGCCACCAACTAGAGCATCATTGACATTATGGAAACAGTGCAAAGAACAATACCTTTTCTTTGACATGACCAAGAACAATTCTATAAGGAGCAATGCTAGGTCGCTGAGGAGGCATTGGCTCTAAAAGCTTTTGGAAACTGGACCGTCCTATCTGAGATTCTGCATACAGTTTCCTCTGAGCAACAAGTTGACTAGAATTGAAAGAAGCAGACCTCGATGCTGCAGCTGCCTGAGAAGCACTAGATGTAGGTGAAGATCCATTGGCTAATATCTTTGCATTGAGACTTGAATCACGAAACAAAGAAATTGACCTTGAAAGACCTTCCTGATAAATGAGACATAAAATGTAAATTATCTAAGTAAATGGTATGGTAACAGTAGAGCTTACTCCACCTGACGATTTAGCAGCCGATAGTCAGTCACGGGAACTTCCACTCTTGGATAGTGAGATCCATCATCATTGCATTCTACAGAAAGAGGTCATTGAAAACATTATCAATCATGTCTTGTAATGCACAGCATTTATTTTAGATGCTATAAAAAAAAAAGAGTCCAGTGAAAGTTGATTAAATCAAGAAATATAATCATAAAATAACATAAGAAAAACAGGGGTGACTAACCCATATCAACAAAATTTATATTTTGGGATGAATTTTGAGATTGCAGTAATGGTGGTTTATACATTTGAACGATTATTTTGTGAACACCAAGCAAAGATGCATTGATTTTTTAGGTTGCACAGATTCTGTATGTAACCAACTAGGCATATATTTCATTATTTTACCAGGACTGGCCCCAAATAACACTTGTAATAGATTAGAAAATAAAACCTTAAAATGCCGATTTAAATGTATGCATTATTAAAAATATGGTCTTACAATTGCACACTTACCAGTGCAAGCAGGCAAATCAGCTCCAGCTGGAAGTTGTGTTGGAAATGGAACAAGCTGCTTTGATTGACTTCTAATCAATGACTGATTCCAACTTTCATGCCGATCATCTGAGGAATTTTCTGAAATAGAAATTTGGAACCATCATTGAACCAGATGTAATCACAATTATTAATATTTGTAATATTATGTATTTCATTGAATCCTAGAGAGGTGGCGTTTACATACTTCATCTAGTAGCTGAACCACATGCCTGTATCTATTTATGATAAGTAAACTAGCTCATGCAGATGTCATAATAGAAAATTGATTGAAAACAAAAGAACAAACACATCCATCACTGCAACAATTATATGCACATCCAAAGCTCTTGAACAAATTTATTAACAAAGGACAACAATCCTATCGTAAAGAAACAAAAGGGAATCAACTACTATAGTATTTGCGAGAGCTTCCAAAATAACTTGAACAAGGCAAACCTTGCTCTAGAATGTCATGTGCCAGCCTCGACAATCTATCACTGCATTGATTCATGGATAGTTCAAATCTGAGGCTATCGATCTCCCTGATGTAAAGATCGGTGGCCATCCACCTAGATAAAAGAGAGATATCTTTCGTAACCTGAAGCAAAAGAAATGACAAACCAAAGTCAGTACCAACAAAATGTAAAGCAACAGGCCGAGATTGGAATACCCAATCAGCTACAGAACAGAACTGCCATTTCAGATATTTATAAACTGCAAGAATTGCGGTCCTACCTTGGCTGTTACATTTGGGTTCCCATCTCTATCACCCCCCATCCAAGATCCAAACTTTATTGGAGTGCAGGTCAATGGAAGAGGCTTTCCAGTATGCTGATGAATAAAAAATAGAAAAATCTTAAATGAATGAAACAAAATCATCTGAGATAACAATCTACTTGTAAAATAGCACAAATTGAGGAACCTTCTTCAAGGCATTGCTGACGCGCCGTAAATAATGAGGTACAGCTTTCCAAAGGGACTGTTCCACAATGTTCAACCCTGAGATAGCAGTATATATGGTTCCTTAAAGTTAGTGTGACAGAACATGCAGATAACCAAAACCTATGTATTTCTAATAAATAATTTAAAAAATCAAGGAGTTAACCAGCCCTAGCTTCATCAACTGCGGTAGGTTGATGGCGCCGAAGTTCATCTGTTTGCCAAATTGAAGTGATCTCCCTCACCTACAAAAACAAGAATGAAAATGATCAACAAGATAGCATAACACATTCCAACATAACAAAAGATGCAAGCCCCCACTATTTTTTTGAAAAAATGTGTTTTGAGGAAAATATACCAAATCTTCAATCAGCATTTCTCGATCTTCAGGACTTAGATCAGGTCGATCATTGTATTCTAAAAGATGCTGCAAGAAAAAGCAAACTATAGATGAAAACAGGTGCATTTATAAATAAGATTTTTCTAGAGTCAATAACATACCACAATTCTAATGTGTTTGTACTGCAGGGTACGACGATTAATTTGTGTGGGATGTGCAGTAAGAACAATCTCAACCTCCTGCAACGAGAAGAACTTTAGGTTAAGAACAAAAAGTCCAAAGAACTCCTTAACAAAACTAATCAAGTACATCATATGCTCAGGACAAGTTCTATCATCTGAAGGTATCTCGCTACCTACTATTATCATGCCTTTCAAATGCTCTAAAATTTTAAGAAACCACAGTGCTCCTAAAATCTGAAATTGGCTAGCTATTCCATTTTCTGATATATGCAAACAACCCATAAGAAAAATTGGGAGCAGAAAACAAACTACAGACCTGTTTGCAGACAGCGTCGTAGAGCTCATCTGAGGACACACTACCCTGCAAAAGCTTATTAAACACATCATCACAAGACCTCAAAAGAAGCTCTGAACTCCTTTGCTTGCGAACCCTGCACAAAATGAATTGGAAAGCTTTTCAATACAAAAATATATAAAATAATGACATAGTGACATTTTTTGGAAGCACCCAAAATCAGATAGTAGCATATCATTTTACCTGTGATGAGTTTCGGCAATACCCATCAAATTGAGGTAATGGCTAAATGCACGAGCAAGAGTAATTGCCTCCTCTAATGTCATCTTCGATATCTCTGAAGCAAGCTGCTTCTCGAGCATCTCTGCCGTGTCCACTATCCCCGCCATTCTCATATTACAAGCACTCTGAACATTTAAAACCCAATTTTATATTATTTTCTCGCTATTATATAATTATTTAACCTCGTTTGGTTGCTGAGAAAATCTAGAAATGTGAGGAAAAAAATTCGAGTAAAACCGAGTAATCAGCCATCAAAACATCACAGAACAGAGAACACTCTTATTTTCCCTCCTTATGCTCATTTTACTCTGTTTTCTCGGCAACCAAACAAGACCTCAGAAAAACCCCGTGAAATCCACACACAAATAAGCACACACGAAAGTCAGTTACATTGATCGCCAGGATCGCAACCATGCAACAGCAAGAAAGAGAAAAAAAAATTTCCAGGAAAACAAACAGCAAAAAGGAAAAAACCTGAGCGAGAACTCTGGTCCTCTCGATCTTCTCCATAAATTCGTTTCCAACTTCTCGCTGCAAAATCTCGTTGAGAAGGCTACCGAGCAATTTACAGTCATCTTCGAAGCTCTGGAACGAGATTTCCTCAGCGATATCGTCCGTAGTGTCCGCCATTGTTAGAGAGAGCGTGTGTTGGCGAGAGTTTTAGAGAGAGAGAGTGAATCAGAAGAGAGGGGGAGATGTGGATTGTGATGGTGGAAGTGGAGGAGAAGGAGAAGGAGAAGAAACAAAAATGGAGGAAAAAGGCTAAAAAAAGTGGTCTCTATAATGTACGGATATTTCGAGTTAGATGTGGGGCCACGGATTTTACCGTAGGAACGAGGGACGAAGGATTTTGTTCCAAGTGGCTGGGTCTACCGGGAACGAAGGGCCGTTTTGTGGATTCACGAGGAGAAAAAATCTGTGACTGTTGAGAGTGGTCACATGATTACCTGAAATTTGATTATGTAAATTATAATTAAAAATAGTTTAGAAAAATTCGAATTAGATTTGTCATGGGGCTGTTTGAGATACGTTTAAATATGATTTTAGTAATTTTTTGAACAAAATTTTAAATTTTTTGATAAAAATAAATAAAATTTACAAAATTAAAAAATAATTTTATGTAAAATATCGTGGAGATATTGAGGTTTAATAATAAAATAATATTTTATGTAAATAGTGGTGGAGATATTAATAATATAATATAAAAGTTTGTATGATTTAAGTGTGGAAGATGATATAATAAGATAGGATGATGTAAAAAGTAGTGGAGTGCACATGATAAAATATAATAATATAATGGTTAAAATTGGAAAAATAACGAATTTTTTAAAATTTCAAAAAATATAATAAGATTTGAAATTTTTTTAATAGAGTGTAAAACAAAGTCAATATGTCTTATTTTCTAAAATTTTATTTTATTTATAGTCTGTTTGAGACGCAATTTAAAAATAATTTTAATGATTTGATTAGAATAATTTTTTGAATAAGATTCTAAAATTTTTGATAAAAATAGATGGGCTTCAAAAGATTAAAAAATAGTTTTATGTAAAAAATATGGAGATATTAAAGTTTAATAATAAAATAATATTTTATGTAAAAAGTGATGAAAATATTAATAAAATATAATGTAAAATGTAATGAGGTTTAGGTATGTAAAATGTAAAAGATAATAGGATTTAAATATTAAAATAATAAAATAAAATAAAATAATGTAAAATGTGATAAGATCTATAAGATATAATATAATAATAATTAGAATTAAAAAAAAAATGAATTTTTGACATATTTTTGGAGAGTAGGATAGAGTTTGAAATTTTGTTGGTTTGGTGTAAAAAAAAAATCAAGTGTATGGAAGTATCTCGACAGTTTCTTAGGACAACGACTCAGATCCTCAAGCATATTCCCTATTTTTTTTTCTCTTTCTTCTAACAGATAATTTTGTTTGTTAATTTTATTTTAATATCCATTATTGACATTGATTTTTGCGAGATTTATATAATTAAAAATAAAACTTTGGATATTTATGTAAAATTAAAATATATATATATCTAAATAATTATTTTTACCCTGTTAAAAGTTTACACATGCAAGTCATGTTGTGTATATATATATATATATTATAGGCCTATTAGACGCAATATGTTGTGAGTGATGAATCGGATTAGCATGATTAATGGGTCAAGCGGGACCGTATCTCTTTTATGTCATTATCTACTTTTTGTTTTTTCGGTTTTTTTCCATCCCTTTTTGTGATTTAGTTAAATGGACTACTTTCATCCATATCTTAGCAAGATTACTATAGAAAAATGGACTACTCACGCAAGAAAATTGGATGAAAGTTAAGTTTGGGGGTGTCATTTCATTATCACAAACCCTCCAAACTACCAATCAACTAATTATATTTTACTCACCATTATTAGTTTGATTTGGTTGAAAATAAAAATCAGTTCAAATCAAGCTAATTTAAATTTTTTTTTTTTTTTTTTTTTTTAAGCGAAGCCAATAAGGCAAATTTCATTGAGCAAAAGCTAAGAACATACAAACGAAGAGTGCATGTCAAGTCTGTATGGCAGCCTATGCACAAGAAGGAACAGCCTCCCTCCAAAATCTAGATACTAGCCATTTTAGCAATGCAATGAGCAGGAAGAGTTAACAATTTGGGTACATAAAAAACATCCTACCTAGATTGCAACACAGAAAAAAAAAATTGATATCGTCTAAAATAACACTATAATCACAAAAGGCATTCGCTGAGCAATTAATATTACTCACCATAGTATCACAATTTGGGGCCACAGAGAAACCAAATAAACATGCATCCAATGCTTTCTTTATGGCATAAAAGAGAGCATAAGCTTTAGCAGCCTCAGGTTCAAGAGGAAAGTGCGAGAAAATAGCACGAGAAAACTTAACAACACCAACATCATCTCTTAATACCACACCGAACCCACAAGTACCATCTACACTGTTGATGGCAACATCCACATCAAGAAGCAAATCTCCTGGTTAAGAGGTTTTTAAGCCAACTATCATTCTCACCAATAAACCTACTAGTACCATAACCCAAAGCATCCTGATATTCTGACAAAAAATGTTAGCCAAAATAATAATAATATAAACCGGAAACTGGAAATAATTACACAATAATAACTGTAAATAAATTACAAGAAATAAGAAATAAATAACAATAATAAATTTCTTACTATAATACAAAATAATATTTATTGTAAAATAATAAAGAAAGATACAAAATACCAAGTCTCGTGTATCACACGATGTCCTTAAAACAGATTCGTCTCTCACAGTTGGTGCTCGAAGTTGTTTTGGCGTTTATCTCCTAGGATAAAACAGTAATCAGTAGTATCGTCGCACCACAAAATTACTCCGGCGAACTTGAAAAAAATGTTAGAACTCTATTACCTTGATCCTAAACCTATAGGAAGAATTTTTCTAAATTCTAGAGAGATAGCACTAGGGAGGAGGTTTTAGTATTAGTATCTTAATCACCTTGCCGCAAGCCTTAATATATAGGCAAAGGACTTGCACATAAAGCCCCTAGAAAATTGCATAAAAACCCTCAAGTTTTTCTTAGCCTCCAAGGATTTGCAAACAAATCCATCACCTAGACCAAACGTGTCCCATAACATGGCCCTATTGTTCATATTATGTTCCCTATATAGGAACAAGACCAAAGCTTCTGCCAGCAAAGGATCCAAAAGATCCTATCTAAATATTTTATTCACAAAAATCTTACAATCCCCCACATGAATAAAATATTGAAGAAGAGCTATACACAACTAAGGAAGCGATTAAGATCAGGTGATAGAGTTCTACGGTCCGATCCTGCATAGGATAGGTAGGCGTTAACCCTTGAACCTTCCCTTGTGAAAGTATATTTACTTTACTAACTGATCAGTAGACGCGATGTCTTTGAACTGTTCTGTCATTTATGTAAATGATGATATACCTCACACAGGAATCTTTCCTGACACAATTCAGTTCTCACTGTTATGTTCGTTTTGGCCATGAACATACGCCTGGTTCTGCGAGAGTTTCTAAGGAATTAAGCCCTACATAATTTCTCTTTGAAGCGGCCCCATTTCTCTCTCACATAGGTGATTTCTTATTTAAGAGTAACCCGCATTACTCCGCTCGGATTCCCAACGCATAAGAATCATTAAAAGCATAGCTTAACCTTTTCCTACGGGCATCACTATTTCATCATAGGAATGGACAGGAGGGTAAACCCCTACAGTGATCCAATTAAGTCTTTACAATTAGGTTATCCCATTGAACCTAGATCTTGGGATCTTCAGTCAACAAGGTTTGGTTTCCATTGTATTGACTTATACTTCCATGGGCTTAAGTCCCATTCCCTTCAATGATTTATCAACTAACTCTCTATTTAACCCTTGGGTTAGCGGATTCGCAATGTTATCCTTTGACTTAACATAGTCAACATAGATAACCCCAGTTGAGAGTAGTTGTCTAATTGTATTGTGTCTACGACGTATATGTCTAGACTTACCATTATACATATTACTTTGTGCCCCTCCAATTGCAAATTGACTGTCACAATGAATGCAAATTGCTAGCACAGGCCTTGGCCATAAAGAAATATCCTCTAAGAAATGACGTATCCATTCAGCTTCTTCACCACATTTATCCAAAGCAATGAATTCTGATTCCATTGTGGATCGTGATATACACGTCTATTTTGAGGATTTCCATGACACAGCAGCCCCACCTAATGTGAACACATATCCACTAGTAGACTTTGTGTCTTTCATATCAGAAATCCAGATAGCATCGCTGTATCCTTCGAGTACAGCTGGATATTTGGTATAATGCAAACCATAGCCACGAGTATACCATAAGTACCTTAGTACTTTAGTTATCCCTTTCCAGTGATCAGA
>WUAT03031542.1:0-14031 GCA_010015005.3 Ulmus americana
AGGACGGTTGCCGAAGGATGACTTGTAATTTGCTTATAAATAGGAAACGATTGTATTGAAAGGGACACTTTTGGAGAGATTGAGAGAAAAATCCCAGAGAGAGAGAGAGAGAGAGTATAAGAGTCTATTTCTTTCTAGGGGATTGGAGAAACTTCTCTTGGAGTTTGTATATTTGATCTATTTTGATTAGCAATTGAAAAGGAGATTATTGTTTGTGAGATTTATTGCACGAACACCACCCAAAATGCACAAAAAAAAATTCCAAAAAGTCAAATCTAGTGAATATTATGGAAACCCATGATTATTAAAACGAAATTCCATAATTATTCTAAAAAAATAAAAATAAAAACAAAAACAATCCAAATTCTTTTAAGAAAATCAAAAACTTTTTGCAACCAGTGAAAATAATAGAACTTCACCACAGCTTCATCTCTACGCCTCCATCTTTGTCAAGAAAAATTACAGAAAATTCCTATACAGTTTCTGATTTACAAAAAAGAAAATAAATCTACTTAAATCAATTAAATCTAAGTGGTAATGAAAGACCACATCTTATGACATGTAAAATTTTGATACATCCATCTATTCTGTAAGGAGTGATGACCGATAAATTAAAAATTATATTGAATAATAAATATCCTAATAAATTTAAAAATAAAGCATTCACAATAAAATCATGATAACAATATAATAGAAAACTTAGAGTATCAATCTCACAAAAAAAAATTAAATTCAATGTAATAGAAGAAGAAAAAATTGATCAATTAATTTATTTGTCTAGCATAATCATAAGATGTCTCTAATATCAATTGTTAAAAAATTAGTAATAAAATACGCAGTGGAAATGGATGTTTTAAAATTTAAAACAAAACAAGAATCCAACTCATGATGCTAGATTCAATAAATTAAACATGATTAATTACTTCTTGTACACCGAATCGCACCTAGAAGAGCCTCAACCAACTGGTCTTTTTTGATATCCTCAATTCACCAAAACTGATGAGTGTGTGGGCACACCTCTGATGTTTCTACAAGATTGACATACTCTTTTTTCCACAAGAAAATCCCAGATCAAAAACTCTCTTGATCACAGTAGTCAAATGTAAACTACCGTGATCTCTATTTTTTATTTGTTTATCTTGTTTCTCTCTTATGTATCATATATAAAATATCCCCAATATATATATATAAATGCCTAGGAAAAACCTTCTCAAAATAAGACGTAATTAGTTTTTCCTATTTAATTAAATAAATCTATAAAGAAAAATATCTACTTAAATAAATTTATTTAATATCTAAAATAATATATTTTAAATTAATATTTCATAACAAGATCCATAATTCAAATATAAATATATTTGAATTAAATATCTCATTGAAATATCTAAGATTTTACATTTAAATTAAATATCTCTAAAAAAGATTCATAAATCAAATACAAATATATTTAAATTAAATATCTCATAAAAGATCCATAATTAAAATATATAATTATATTAAAAATATAAATAATTATTTAATATAAATTAGAAAATCAAGTGAAAAACTCAATTTTCATAGTTGGGTTTCTAGACTTCTGGTCGATCGCATGACCAATGTCTGATCGACCGGAACTCATCCGAGAGCCAGTTTATGTATCACAGTTCATCCGGTTGACCGGTACAACCCATGTGGTTAACCGGTTGATCCTAATTCACCATTTTAAACAATTCGATTTGGGGTTTATTGATTTAGCAAAGGGACCCGTTAGACGTATACAATCAAGCTCCAATAATTGTAAACAAATTAACTCTAAGTCAATTTTCTATCGATTATTAACTTCGGAATTCTTCAACTAAAAATCTGAAGTTGCACTCTTGATTATATACCACAATTACGAAAGTTCTTAAACCTTTTGTTCGCGATCAATCATTCATGTAACATTTCCATGTGTTATCTATATCGACTCGAGGCCTAATCCGTTTAACCTCATCGATCATTCTATCTTAAGTTTTAATAATTTTATCTCAGAAAGGCCCTATTTACAAAACATAATATCAATTGAACAACATATGCTCAAATGATCGAGATCTCTTTTGTTTTCCATTAACCCAAATGATTCCTTAAGAGGATAACCTTAACTCTCTAAAGTTAGAGTCATGGATTCCATATATATGAATCATGCTCCATCATTTACAAGTCATGTCTCCAACATACAAGAATATTAACCAACCATCATGGTGGCTTCATCCTTAGTATATCAAAATACATAAGTTGTAAACACAAATACACGACTTCATTTCAAGATTAAGATAAAATACATGTATGATTATTAAAGTGAACTGATTATATCAAATGGATATGTTAAATCAATTCAACTTTAGGTCCTGGTCTAATATACATCCATTACTAAGATATACATCAATGTATCTATCTTAGAGTTTAACTCTAATAGCCAATATAAGCTATGTCCCCAACAGAATTTAAATTCATAACAGCTTGACATGAATAGAGTGTCCAATTTATTTCATTGACTGTGGACCGTGTATTTAAACTATATCGTTGACATTGTATCTTTCCACATATGAACCCTTCGTATATCCAATTCAAGGTTTAGTTTAACATAGTTTAGGACATCTAGTTTACTTGCATATATTTAACAAATGAATATAAATCGGATACAATTTAATAACTTAAAATGAAATTCCTTTATTGCATGATAAAAAAATGTTGTTAATACATAAAATGTATCTAATCCTATGGCACATATCCTAACATTTTAAACATATTGGTATCTTATAGTTTCAACTTTTAACATTTGGTACCCTTCAATTTTGGAAATTACATTTGGTAACCAAAAAATAGGGTATGTGGAAATCCGGTACTCTATCTTTTCAAAAACACCCTTTTAAAAAAAATAGAAAACAATATAAAAAGGGATATTTACAATTTGGTACCCTGTAATTTCCTTAATTATAAAAAGTATCATGATTTTTGAATAATCACATAGGGCTACCATATAGTTTGCATTTAGAATAAGTTGATACCTTATGGTTTACTTTTACAACAAGTTGGTACCCCTAGGTCATTGAAATGACGTTGTTCTGCAAAAAATATTTTCTAAAAATACCCAAATTACCCATGTTACTTAAACTTAAATATTTTTAGGGGTTATTATAGTCGTGTAACCAAACATCTTTATAGAAGTAAAAAAATAATAATAATTAAATTATAATATATATATATATATTCCCTCTCTATTCCTTTTCTCTCTTTTTTCTTCTTCTTTTCCCGGTTCCGCTTTGATCTTCGAAGGAGGGTGGATTGAGCTGCCATGGCAGCTTGATCTCTACTTTTCTTCACGGCGGTGGCTTACGTGGTTGTTGTAGCTCACAATCCAGCAGTGATTACATTTTCTTCCTAGCTTATCTACTGGTTCTTTGATGAAGTGATGGGGTTTAGTGCTTTGAGAAATGACAGTGGATTTGGGAATAGGAATGGGGAGATGGTTGATTCTTGGCCTCGAAGGAAGACTTTGGAGAATTATAGGATGCTTGAAAATGACTTCGGCTGGTTAGTGTTCAGTTTCATCACTTTGTATTTTTCTCTTTTTTGTTCTGTGCTTATGGTTGTTTGACTTGTGTTGAAATATGGTTATGCCCAATTGAGAAATTTGTAGGAATGTGTATCGTGCTTGTGTAATTATTTAAAAGATAGAATTTAAAATTGATTTCCCTCGTGGATTCTGATTTTTGAATCTCGAAATCATGTTTTTCTGGCTTAATTTTCAGTGAAAGATTTGCTCTGATTTCTTTTGTGATTACTTATGGGTATGTTGTCTTTGCTAGTTTAAAGCATTTTGGAGTAGATTTCTTGGAAGAATCTAGGGGAAAAAAATATTTTCAAGAAGAAAAGGATAAAACAAAAAAAAGGTTGTTAAACATGTTGATTGGTAAATTCCCCTCAGTATACCTTTGTTATCTTGGTACCCAAGTAGGGCAATAGGGGTGCTGAGATAATAAGCCTAACCGCTTGGTGAAGGGTGCCAAGGGAGATGTCCAACTTCCTATTGACAAGTGTGCCAAGAATGAGCTCTAGCATAATTAGGACTGGGGAGCTGAGCAACCCCATCTTTTATTGGATAACGACAAAAGTGTACCTGATGTCTTTGTCTGACCTCTGTCACCTTGGGACAAGTGCCTGCCCAAAACAAGTTCACACCCTCTATACTGGCCAAAGGACAAGCTTTAAAATCTTCTTATTGGTTGATGCAAGAGTCACTCCAACCTAGGAAATGTATAAATACCTCAATCATTAGAGTAATAAAGGTATGTTAAGTTCCTTGTTCCCAACGTTATTATGCCAACTTATTCTCTCGCATCACATCAACTGACTTAAGTATCAGGTGCTACCGAGGGAGCAACCCTCCGATCACTTAAGCTGTTCTATCTCGAAGGTGCAGAGACAAAAGGAGTGGCGTCAAGCTAAAGATTACTCCCGAGTGAGAAATTGAAATCAACAAAACATTAATCAACAAAGTTGAAGAAAAAATATGAAAAAGGTTAAAAAATAGTACTATTCACAGTATCACCTAGCTATTAGTGTGAAGAAGAAGAAACTCTCCTTAGATCATGATGATGAAGAAGACCCATAGGCAAAAAAATTGAAATTAGCTTTTCTATCTTAATCTTTATGTTTGTTAGTTTCAAATCCAAGTTTTCCAGAATCACCATTATTGGAATTGTTACTATTATGACTTCCTCCCTATTTCTTCCCCAAAGTGTGATTTTTATTGTGGATCCAAACTTTGAGCAGGCCTCTGCTCACTCTAAACTTTTGACAAAAATCTGCAACCAATTTATCTTCACTTGTTTTAATGCAGATATTTTGCCAATGGTCAAAGAAGGACACATGAGAAACTCTCTCCTAATAAGCATGGTGACCTGGCGTTGAGTCAAGTCGAACTTAACGAAACTAGCAACGTCTATACAGTGATGGCGTCGTCAAAGTTGTAGAGCTATATGCAAAAGAAGAAACGATTAGAGGTCGAGGGAGCTGTACCCTTGATTCCACTCCGATGCTTAAGTTAGCTAGGGATTTGTGTAATCATTTGAGAGAAAGAGCAGCAAAAGGATTTTTCACATGTCAGAGCAATTTAGGATTTTGACAGAATGTAAAGAACATACCTTCCCAATTGTATAATGGGGTATTTATAGGAGGTCTAAGAGAAGAGACAAAAAGAAGTGGGAGCTATTTTGAAGGAGAGAAAATAGGCTCCACTCTTGTTGTGCCATGTGTCTTCTAAACATGGGAGAACATGGGACACCATGTCTTAAATTGTGGGCTACTGTAATGTTGATTACAATGATTGAATGCCTACATGTCATTGATCAATTATTGATCATTTGAAATGGTGAGTTTAAGACAACTTAGAATTTAAGATCTTCCATCTCAAATTGACTTAGTGTTGAGAGGCTCTTTGAGAAGCTCGGTGATCTCGGAAGGAGCCGGACGTAGAGAATAGCTTGTCACAAGCGTATTGGATGGACTTGATGAAGTACCAAGTTCGGGAGCTGCAAAAATAGGTGAGGCGAACGACATCACGATGCCTGGATTGATGAGCCTATAACTCCAGCTGGCTGAGCTGGCTTGGTCAGGCTGGCCTGGCCGAGCTGGGTAGGTTGGCTTTGCAGCGTGCTGGTGGGAAAGAGTGCAAAAGGTAGCTTGGCAAGGAGAGGAGCCTGGCCGAGCTGGGCTTCTCGGCAGGCTTGGCCTTGTGTGTAGCCATGGCACACATGGGCACGCGATGGGAGCAGGGAGGCAGGTGAGCTGCACAGGCTTGGACAAGCTGGGCAGGTCGGCCTAGCCGAGCTAACCTACTTAGCAAGCATGCTTGGTAGCTCAGCAGCAAAGCTTGTGCGAGGTGAGACGCATGGGCGAGAGGGCGGGACTAAGCACAACTCATCATGGGGTGCGCTGCGTACAAGGGCTTGCGCATGCAAGCTGGTATGCAGGAAGGAGGCCTGGCTGAACTTGACAAGCTGGCCTTACAAGTCAGCCTGGCCAAGCTGGGGAGCTCAAAAGGCTAGTGCGAACAGGTGCAAGCATGATGGCGGCTAAGCTGGCATGGCCAGGATGGCTTAGCTACTGCCTTAGCCAAGTTGGCTTGACTGCTGGGTTGTGTCGATCGGTTTGGTATAATTTGTATCATCACGATACTATGCTCGTGTTTTTTGTTCTTCCGAATGTTGAATCTTGATACGGATGGTGACGTTGTTATCATGTTACGTGTAAATTATTCCGAGAGGTGTCGCACCTCAATTTGCACTAAGTCTGGAAAGGTGAACTAAGACTTGCTCTACTTCGGCGTGAGGACAGACGATGGCGTTTAACTGGACGTCGTCATGATCAAGACTTTGAGATGCCAACCTGGCAAGCGTAACCGCCAGTTTAGTATGGATATGATCTACGTATTAGCTATTCTGAAATAATCTGGATACCACATTAGCCATGACAAAAATTCCCATAACAGTTGCCCCCTAGTTTTCGAGTCAAAAGGTTGGCTCAGAAACTAAGTGCGAGACATTCTAGAATTCAACTTTCGCGGTCATTGAGGATCGCCCTCGATATTCTCCAATTCTCTTGGGAAAAAAACTAAGTGTAAACTGGCCAGGAGATCTAGAAATTTAAGGAACTGTGATTTCATCTAGTAGGCACTTCGTCGTGGATTTAGTCATTGAATATGATAGAATTCAAATTGATGGTCTTTTTAAAAGTTGTGGATATTTTAATTATCTTTCTAGGGACTTGTAGATTGCATTTTTTGGAGTTCATATGCAAAATTTATGGTCGAAACATTGACGAGTGTTCGGGGTATGCTGGGACTTCGCAGCTTGGTTTGAGGACTTTCGTCAGGGTTTTTGACTTTGAAGACGATAGAATCTAACTTTAGAGTCTTCTATAAAGTTGTAGTTTTTTGAGTTAGCTTTCTAGGGACATGTATATCATCTAATTTCAACTTTGGATGAAGGTGTTACTTCCAAAATACTAAGATGAGTGCAGAGTCCTAGGTAGGTGTGCGATCAAAGTTCCACACATACTAGAAGTGGGGGGATCAAGGATTTATAAATATGGACAACATCTCCATTGGTTTGAGGCATTTTGGGTAGAACCCAAAAATAAATCCATGAGGGTTTAGGCCCAAAGTGGGCAATATCATACCAATGTGGGGATATGTGTAGGTCTATACAAAAAATTATTCTTCATGGAAAGAATTAATTTTTGAGAGGCTTTTAGAGGAGCACAGCTTAGAATTTGAGATATTACATCTCAACTTGACTAAGTGTTGAAAGCCTTCTAGAAGAGCTAGGAGTTGAGGTCCTCCTCGAAGAGCACTCCTTATCTAGGAGTTGAGGTCCTCCTTAAGGAGCACAGGTATTGAGGTCCTCCTTAAAGAGCACGGGAGCTGAGCTCCTCCTTATGGAGCACTCTTTAAGATTTGAGATATCGCATCTCAAATTGATTAAGTGTTGAGAAGCCTTGGTCGAGCTGAGGTCAAGGTCATCCGCAATTGAGGTCATCTGCAACCTTAACAAACCAACCACTTACTAGCGTCTAGAACCAATACACTTAACAACGGTGACGGAGCCAGAAACCCAGCTAGTGGGGGCTTAAAGTATAAAAAAAATTATGTGGGGACTAACAAGTAACAAGCAGTCTTAACAGGCCGTTCCCACAATTTCCAACGACAGTCACCATCTCCAACTTCAAACATCTCACTTTTGTTCTGAACTTTCTCCAAAAAAATCCCACTTCTTCAATCATCCTACAGTTTGAATTCCAATACCTTAACGGCTAAAAGGGCTCCTCCAGCTCTTCAAATCGTCGCCGCTTACTCTGTAGACAGAGATTACATGGCTGAGTCTCCGGCCAAGGCACTCCGGCGGATCCTGGAGACGCCGGGGGTTCACCAGGGTCCAGTTTGTTTCGATGTTCTAAGTGCCAAGTTGGTGGAAAGAGCAGGGTTTTCTTTCTGCTTTGCTGGTGGTGTGTGATTTATTTCAGTGCTTTCTTTGCATTGTTGGATCCTTCGACTGTCTTTTGGAATATAATTAGCTGTTTAAAAGAAAAATAGCGTTCTTCCTGGATTAATATCTAAGTTCTCTATGACTGTTTCAAGTGTTACCTCGGAGAGATCACGGAAAAAATGACAAGAAATGAAATAGTAAACTAATATCTTGTTTATTAACATAAAGATTTGGTCATTATATATACATATATATTCTCTTATAAGTTCTTAAAACAAAAAGATAAGTTAATTTATGTAATTTTTGTGCATCTTTCAGGGTTTGCGATATCAGCTGCTCGATTGGGATTGCCAGATACAGGTCTTATTTCCTACGGAGAAATGGTGGAACAGGGAAGGCAAATCATTGAAGCCGTGTCAGTTCCTGTAATTGGGGATGCTGATAATGGATATGGGAATGCCATGAATGTGAAAAGAACTGTAAAGGGATATATTAAAGCCGGTTTCGCTGGAATTATGCTTGAAGACCAGGTAACTATCATTCAAATATATCTTCTTGACTGTTCTCTCTCTGCTTAATTAAATATTTGTAACTTGTCTTGTTATTTGACTAGTTTGCATGTTTCTTGTGAAATTTCTGTTGGACAGATAACTCCGAAAGCTTGTGGTCATACACAAGGCAGGAAAGTGGTGTCAAGGGAGGAGGCAGTGATGCGGGTAAAGGCAGCTATTGATGCTCGGAAGGAGAGTGGCTCTGACATTGTTATCATTGCACGAACTGATGCTCGACAAGCATTTTCTTTTGACGAAGCACTCTGGAGAATCAGGGCTTTTGCAGATGCCGGAGCCGATGTTCTTTTTATAGATGCACTAGCTTCGAAAGAGGAGATGAAGGCTTTTTGTGACACTGCTCCCCTAGTTCCAAAACTGGTACAATTTGTTTGGCTATGTTCATTTCTAATTGTACTAATAAGATTCCACTCATAGCTTGATGGAGTAATTTCATTGTGGGTGTATGTTGTATACTTTTTGCTTGTACTAAGAACTCCTTCATTTGTAATAGGCCAATATGCTTGAGGGTGGGGGCAAAACACCAATTCTCAATCCTCTAGAACTTGCGGATGTTGGATTTAAACTTGTGACCTATCCGCTTTCCTTGATTGGGGTATCTATTCAAGCAATGCAGGTTAAGTATCTGAACCATATTTCTATTCTCAATGATTTATGACTGAATAAAGTTAAGAAATCTTTATTTTCAAACAACTACAAATCTGATCTGATGTTGAAATAATGGCTCATGGGTTATTGCAAATACGAACAGAATTGACTGGTGGCTCTAGCCATCGCACAAGCATGTAGAGATAAGACTAGTATTTTGGTTTTTATCATTTGTGTATTACTTCTTGAAGTTAACTTCAGTAAGTGAATTGCAGGATGCACTCTTAGCTATTAGGGGTGGTCGTATTCCTCCTCTTGGAAGCATGCCATCCTTCGAGAAAATCAAGGAAATCTTAGGTTTCAACAATTATTATGACGAAGAGAAGCGGTATGCTATTGGGGCCAGCCCGCTATCTTCACAGATAGGAGAAAGTGAGACCTCTTACACAAATGTTTTCATTTTTACTTTACTCACAATGGGCATGCTTCTGTTAATTATCTATGCAAAATGAAGACTCATGATAATGAGCATAGGCTCTGCTTATTAAGTCTTTTCTATATTATTGTTTTTATGCAGAATATCCTATAACAACGGAAACGTACTATGGAGTGGATGGTACAAGAAGCACCTCTTCGAGGGTCTTGTCTCGAAAATTGAGAATAAATGTAACTGGAAGAGATGGATATGAGAAAATCACTGCCAGAGTTCCTGTAAGTCAACTATTCACTATTAATTCTGTTAGCCTAGATTGATTAGCAGTATTGTTATTAGGATAAAAATTGCTATATTTTTTCAAATACATAGGCCTTAGTTCACAAGTAGTGTTGGAACAACAGCAATAAATCTGGGGAACACTGAGGAGTCATTTGTTATATCACACAATGGAATGACACACATTACTTGACCACCGTTAGCGGGTTAACTCGAGCATTAGGGACATTACCAAAGTTTGAGCACCGTAGGCTATGTTTGGTAGGAGGGATGGAGAGAGTGAATGATGGATTGTGCATGAGGTATGGAAAATTGGAAGGAGATGATAAATTGTTTGTCTCTTTAAAATTGTTTGGTAAAACAGGAAGGAAGGAGAATAGTAATTCTTACTATTGTTTGGTGTAAAAAATAAAGGAAAGGAAAGATGAATATTTATTAACATTAGTTACTATATTATCCATTCTAGAAAATTAAAAAGTGAAAATTGGAGGGTAAAATTGGTATTTGCTTTTCTAATTTTTCCTCAACAATTCTTCCATCGTTGGATGGATTACTTTTTCCAGGCCTAGAAAGATTTATAATCCTTACCTCTCCCTCCCCTTCTCTCCTCCACTCTACCAAACAAGAATGAGCTAATAATGACGGATTGAGACAATCCACACTACTTAATCCATCCTTCCTACCAAACATAGAGTTAGTCTGAGGTGAAACTTTTAGAATATAAAATCATTATATATTGGCTTACCTTCTAATAGCATAGTTTTCTGAAGAAAAAAAATAACAGAGCATGCAGGAAATAAATGCACTATCCAATTTTTCACCATGTGATGAGCCTCTTTTATTTCATTCTTCTTTTTAAGTAATCCTTCGTTGTTTTGGTTCATCCCCACATTTTCCTATTATTCATGCTCACATATGAAGTGAATTGTTAGAGTAAAAAATAATTGTTAGAGCATTTTTTCATAATAGCGTAAACTTTTTGAAAAATACTGATTAACTAACAAAAATAATTCTTTATGTACAAAAACCCTCTATGCTAATAATTTTTTTTTCGGCTTTCTTTTTGGTAATTTATACAGGCTGGATACTTGGAAGGAATCACCAACATTGCCCCAGGTAATTACATTTTGGGTTTTCTTGTTTTTCTAATTTTTCTTTGAATACTAAGTAGACCATTCAGACTAGACCTCAAAACCTCATGAATCCATGCATTCTCTTATACAGCTTTGGGAGGTGTAAACATCAAGGCACTGATGGAGGAAGCTGTGGATGCGGTAGGAGAGAAGCTGTTGATAGAGACTTTTGATGTGACAGGCGATAGAATACAAGTTTTTCTTGAATAAATCTTCACCAAATGAACTTGTCCAATAAATAAAGGCATTTTTAAAGAAAAGCAATACAATCTTATGGAGATCATCTTGTGGCGAAAGAGTTCAAAGAGTTGTGATTCAAGTTTCTGAATTTGATGTGTTGTGATTGTTTTTTGGGCCTTTTTTGTCTTTATATTACCCTACTCATCATTTGAGTTTCTTTAATGAGCTTTTCACACTGAAGTTTCGTAATTGTTTATGTTAGTGTGTAATAGGGTATATTATTTGCCTAAGGATTGCCCGACCTATGAAGAGATAAGGGAGATGAGAGAACAATGTAATGCCCTAGATTTCCCCAATAGGTTCAACCAATAATGGAAACTCAATCCAAATCTTAGTTGGAGGAATAACCTATCAACCCAATGGAGACCTGATCCTCAACCGTCTAGGACTTACCAAGCACCTCCATCTAATGCACCGCAATCTTTTTCTTTAGATGATGCCCTTAAGTTTTTTATGGAAGAACAAAGTAAAATTAATAAACAATTTGGGGATGAGCAAAGGGAGATTAAAAGTCAACTTACCAAGTTGACATTCATTAACAATACAGAAACAAGGTAGGTTACTATCTCAATCTCAACTCAACCCAAGTTCTCAAAACACTAGGGTTGCATGTAGGACATGGGACTAAGACTGGGATTGGGATTATTAATCCCTTACCCATGTTTGTAGTGTACATTGGGATAGGAAAACATATCCCCCAACCTTGAAACAATGCCTTAGAGGTGGGATTAATAATCCCAAAAAAATTGTGGGTTTTGATAATCCTCACGCTTGGACTATTTTTGTATACATTGTTTTTTTTTTTTTTTTAAATTGTTATATATATTAGTTTGCCTTTTCCCTTTTAATTAATCTTTTTTCTTTTCTTTTTCTTTCTAATTGTCATATTTTTTTTATATAAAAAAATTGCATAAATGTTTCCATTAGTTTGCATAAAGTTGCAATTTGGTCGCGACTAAAAATAGCAAATTTAGTCATTAATTTTTGAAATTAGTTGCAATTTTAGTCTTTTTCATCAAGGGAGACTTGCTTGTTTTGACAAATGTATGAAAGCATATTTATGAAAATTTATTTTTATTACAAACTCAATTTTGAATATCTTTTTATTTTGTTATATTAATTATAAATTCCATATGTTGATGTTATATATAATATGATTAAACACAAGTGAGACTTATTTGAGGGACGCAAAAATAGAATTATTTCAAATTTTTATTAACATTCTTATACTTTTTTATTCTAAAATTAAAATTGTCCATATTAGAACTTTAAAATATATATTCAATTATATTTATTACTAATTTATTATCAAAGCAATAAATTTAATATTATTTTTTAATTTTTCAAAAATAATAAAATAGTCCAGTCCAATACTGCACTAAACATTGGATTATATTTCCAGTGGTTTAATCCGACAATGCACCAAACGTATCATAGCACTTAGCATAATACACTACAATCCACTCCAGTCCAATCTTATGTATTAATCCCAATCCTATAATGTGTGCCAAACGCAGCCTATGTTCAAAAGATAACCAATGATGAGGAGGGATCTCGTCACTTTGATTTGGAATATTCCAGAGGCGAAGGATTTCATTGTAGATGGTCTTTGGTTATGAAAATAAGGATATCTCTCACTTTTTTTATTTTATTTTTATTTTTTTAACACATCCAATCTAATCTAGTATTGATTCGATTTTCAATTTTTTATCTAATCCAATCAAATAAAATCTAATTAAATGTTTTGATTTCAAATAATATTTTTTCTTCAATTAAAAAAATATATATATGTTGAAGTATTATGTATACTTTTTAGTTTAAAATTGAAATTGAAATAATACTGTTGTATTTAGTTAATTTTACCATCTATGAAGTATTAACTTAAGTATACTTTTTCTTATCTTTCAAATATATATAATTACAACATTTCTTCTTGATTTTTTTATAGGAAAAAATTACTTATTCTTAGTTGTGTACTAAATATATTTTTGTTTTATTTAAATATATTTTATTAGCCAATTAGATATAAAGTTATAGTGTTAATATATTTTCTTAAATTAATATATGTGGAGATTAGATTAGATTAAATTGGATTTTGTAATGTGAAATTCAAATTCAAATTCAATCCAATCTAATTAAATATCTAATTTTTTAAATCTAGTTCAAATTCAATTGAAGTTTGATATCAAAGCTAATTAGATTAGAATGGAATTATTGATATCCAATTATTTGTATAACCTAAAACAAGGGGTGATATGTGGCAGCAAAGAAATACACAATGTAGATGTGAAATAGTTTCTCTTTAATACTTTTATCAATTTTGCATTGATTTTTGGTAAGATGATGTGGCAAAGATTATATGGGTGGCTTAAATCAATTAGTGTTTATTTAGTTGGGTATTTAAAATATCTAATTAATATTTCAAATTCCATAATCAAATATGTAAAAGTATTTGACATATCTACTTTTGTACTATTCTAAAAATTCTCTTTCTTTCTAATACTTCTCTCAACTATTTTTTAATAAAATATTATTTTTATCAACTACTTTTTAATAAAATATTACATCCCTCCATCACATTTTTAATAAAATATTATTTCTTTCTACTATCTTTTTAATAAAATATTATCTCTATCTACCACCTTACTACTTTTTAATAAAATATTATATATCTCTACCACTTTACTACTTTTTAATAAAATATTACATCTCTCTTTCACCTTTTTATTAAAACATTACATCTATCTACTATTTTTTAAATAAAATATTATCTTTCTCAATCA
>WUAT03031652.1:0-14030 GCA_010015005.3 Ulmus americana
CATGCCCATAAGATAGTTGTGTAAAATACAAGCAGCTAGCACAATCTCTGTGACTGTCTCAACAGAGTAATAAGCCTCTGCTCCACTAGAAATGATAGGAAATCTTTTCTTCAGCACTCCAAATGATCTTTCAATAACATTTTGTAATAATGCATGTCGATGATTAAACAATTCTTTTGCACTTTCAGGTTTGTGTGCTGAATACTCTTTCAAGTGATATCGTACTCCTTTATATGGTGTAATAAGGCTACTTTTTAACATATAACCTCCATCAACCAAATAATATTTTCCTATTAAAATAAAAAGTAGTTTAGTTTACTATTGCATACCAACTTGAAAAATACTTTATAAAGTCTTAGTAATTATTACCTTTAGGAATTATAAGTTTATCTTCCCTATCTAGAGCATCTTTTATAATTCTTGAGTCCGATGATGTTCCTTCCCATCCCGGCAAGACGTATGTAAACTTCATGTCAAATCCACAAACTGCCATAACATTTGTGGTTGTAAAATCTTTCCTTCCACGATATCGCGGGGCATCTTTCTTAGAAACTTTTACTCGCACATGAGTACCATCAATTGCTCCTACACAATCCTAAAAATCCACATTATAAGATCAGTATTTGCATATCAATATGTAGAACATACACAATAAATTTATCAATTATGTTTACCTTAAAGAATGGAAAAAATCTCTGGCTATTGAGAATTTGTTCGGGTACCCCAGCTCCATTTGGTTGAACCAAGAATTGATCTTCTAGGCTAATGATTGCTCGTAGCACTTCATGGAAATGCCGACTTATAGTTTCACCAGATCGACGAAAGAAAAAAGAAATTGATCGATTCTTCACATTATGAGATATTATATATAAAAATTTAACCACTTGCTCCTCTACCAAGGCATTTTTATTATCCCTAAGACGACCGGTATCTCGAAGTAATTCACACAACCTAGCAAATGCCAAAGGACTCATGCGAATTATGTCATGACATTTATTGTTTGTACTAATTTGTTCTATCAACTCTTTCCTCACATTATCTCTTTCTCCACTAATGTTCTTAAGCCTTTTGTCCATATAACTTGAGTAATAGTCCATTAGATAAATCATGTATACCACATGACAAACAAGTTGTACTATAGCCATACATCTTCTTCTGTCCCAATCAACCAAAAACTGTTTAATAGTCTCTTCCAATTGCCTTCCACATTTTCTATCAAGATGTCATTAATCTAGCCTTCTTCCTCATTCCTTTCCCAATTTTCCTCAATATCCATCTATTGCTAATTTCAATGTGTGGCTAATTAAGCAGCTAGATAAAAATAAAATAATAATAATTAAAAAACCAAGTTAAATCACACCAGTATGCCTGTCAAAAAATTAGAAAATCAAGGCCCAAAAATAACATAAATTAACTAGAAACAGTAAAGTATTAAATTGTCATAACAGAAAATGAAGCTTCTTGTCTAATGGAGCTCATTAAAACCATGAGGACTCGTCCTCATCAAAGTAGACAAACACCTCACAAGTGACAGTCTTCATTTTAAATGCATTGAAAATAGCATTCGAGGTTCTTCAAAAATAGATATGAGTTTCTATTTTATCTCTATCACCCTTTCTAGTTCTATCTTTGGACCTATACTTCCCATACTTCTCGGTCACATGCTTTCATATTTTAACTATAGGGGAATCTCTGCAAAATAGTCTTCTTTATTATTATTTATTTTTGAATTTTTTTTCTTTCTTTCTTAAGCGCGAAGGAGAAAAGCTTTATTCATTAAGAAAAATGTGAACCAAACTCCTATATTATAATAGTTGCATAATTCAAAAACAATGTCCAACTCCTATAAAAGAAGAAAAGAAGAATCAGAGATCTCAAGACCTAAACCTTTTGTTTACAATTACATGGGGGGCCATTACCTTTTTCTCTGTTTGAAATCTTAAAGCAAAGCCAAGGCTCTCTATATAAGAACTAGGCCTGTGTAAAAGAAAAATCTCACAGAAGAAGTGTATAAGAAAGCTTACATAGAGAAGCAGCTTTTTGAAGCCTTTAATTCTGTGTGTGCTCAGGCAAGGAAATGATCCATTTCTAAGCTAAGGAAGTTCCTTGTAGTTTCTTAGTGGTCACTTTCCTCCATTTTTTCTTCTATATAGTTCAAATTACTCTAAACAACATTTCCCACAAAACCCATCTCTATTTTCTTGTTTTGATCCATCTCCTTCAAATTTTTACAACTTTTCTCTTTGACCCATTTCCCAAGAGAAATCCTTAATAATAGAGAAAGAAAGAAAATGGAAGTTGGAGGAACTTTGGAGTAATTTTGTCTGATATTATTTGAAGTAGCTATAAACACAAGAAGAAGAAGCAATTACAAACTGTTGAGATTAAGGTTAGAATGGATTGTGATGGTTGTGAGCTTAAGGTCAAGAAAGCTCTCTTCATTAAGTGGTAAGTTCTTCTTATCAAACAGTTTAACACAAATCATTCTCAAACACATAAACATGAATCAATAACAATTTTCAAGCCTTAAAAACTAGCAAAGTTTATAGAGACATTTTATCAAACAGTTTGCATGCACATAAATTTGACATAAATCTAACAGTAAAAATAAAAAAACAAAAGAGTAGAAATGATGAAGCTATGAGATTACTAAGGAAAAGAGAGGAGAAAAATGGAAAAGTTACCTTCAATAGCTCTGAAATTGTATTGGAGAAGAGCTTAAGGCAGTTGAACCGTCTGGGTGGGTGAGGAATATAGATGGAATGGAGAAGCTTTAATGGATGCCATGAAAAACACATAGCCAGAGAGAATATTCGATATGGCCCTAATTTCTAATTTTAGGAGTATTTTTGAAGGGGTAAAATAGTAATTTAAGTATTTAGATATACATGATAGTGGATGAATTTTGTAAATCAGCCTAATTTTGAGCAACTGGAAAATGGATTGAAGTGTGGAATTAAAATCCCTTCTATTTTTCTTTCCCTCCTAAAATCCTCCCTACCAAACACCCACATATCTCATTTTTCATCCAATAATCCTTTTATTTTCCTTCCCTCTACTTTTACTAGGGGTTAGTGATGGTATATCTACGTCGTGATTGTTTCCCAGCTGGCACTTATCACAAATTGCAGGCCAAGAAGATAGCACCTTGTAGAATACTGCGCAAGATCAATGATAATGCCTATACCATTGATTTGCCTGCTGGCTTGAGCATTTCCAGCACCTTCAACGTTGCTGACATATCCTTGTCATCCACCAAATGATGCCCCTGAAATTGTCCATTGAACTCGGGTTGAGTTTTGCTGGCATATCAGGTTGATGTAGCGTGGAGTGGTAGTGTGGTTGAGGCTGTTGTCGTTTGGAGTAGTCAGCTGGCATATCAGGTTTTTAGGCTTTGGGATCTGTGTTGCAAGCCAGGGACGCGTGGCAGAGGAGGATAGGATGAGTCCAGCTACATTGCTCGAAGAAGATACTAGTATAAAGTTAATTTCTGTTTGTTTATAGAGTATTTTTTGGAATTGTAATCATTGGCTTGGGTCTAAAAGCCGGCAACTCTTGTATTTTTGCTCCTTTCTGCTTCGTTTTGGCAGAGGAGAGGTTTTCTGGAACAGACATGTACATCAGAATCTTTCAAACAGACAATTAACATAATCAACTTTATATTTTCAACACTCTGCAAACGGGAATATCTAGTTGTAGTTAGTCTACAATACAGAGTTGATACCTTGAAGCTCAATCCTTGGTAACCAGAAAGGGCTGGGAGCAAAGAGACAGAAAGAGAAAAGTACATGACTTTAGATAAGTGCCATCATATATACATGTTTGCAAGTTTCTCTTTGTGAGGTTAAAGATACATCATGAGTAGTTCTTAATCTAATAAATTGGACTTTGATGATATATTAAAAAAATATATATAACTATAACTTAAAAGACAATACTAGAGGCAAGAGAGAAAGAAAAATCAAAGTATCAAACTAAAGAACAGGGAGCTAAGGTCCAACCAATCCTACTACAAATTAGTTAAAAGACTAATAGAGAAAAGAAAAGGCAAAACAAACAACATGCTTAAACAAGCAGTCAAGCAAATAACCTAACAAGTGACAACAACCTTTATCCTATTCCCAATTAATATGATTCATAAGTTTCACAAAAAACAACGTAATTTGCATCGCCTTCACGTTCTTTTCTTCTTTGTTCTTTTGGTGAGTAAAAAAAAACAAGGATGGAACTATACCTTTTTCTTCTTTTTATTTAATCCGCTACCATGAATGATGTATCTAGCTAATATGAAATAAAAACCTCAAAATTAAGTTAGGAAAGTATATATACATATATAATGAACCCATCAAATACCCAAACACTTAACATTTGCTAGTCCTCGAGTAAAGATAAAAGGTGAAATAAACCAAACTAAAATGTAAGTATCCGTTAGATTTCACAAAACTTGCCTCAAAGATTGCACAAGAGATATAGCTCAAAAAAAAAAAAATGAAACATTGTAAAAGTTTGTTTTCAATTCAAAAGTAAGTCTTATCTCGCGTTAGATTTTGTTTTCAAATCAAAGAAAATTTTTCTTTTTTCTTTCTTTTTTTTTTTTTGGTTTTTCAAAACTTCCCCAAATCTTAACTTAAACATTGTCATCAATGCATAAAATAAAAGTGAAGGAAAAGGGTTTTTTTTTTTTGTTGTTATTATTTTTTTTAATCTAAGGTCATTATTTATTGGCACACTTTTAATCTTTCTCTTTTAAGTATTATGCAATAGTAGTTCTCTTAGAAAGGTTGGTAGGAAGAAGTATTTAGGCTAGAAGGGTGAGGATGATGTGGTTTAATCAAAGAAAAGGCTAATGTGAAATGCTCAAAGGTGTGAACTAAGGATAGAATGATAATAGAAGGCTAGAAAGGTCCAAACGATCCATAAATGGCCTAAATCATCTCCCTGGTAGTGCATCGTCTAGGATTTCACCTCAAGAGATAATCAAACAAGTTCTAGAGTCCTGTGAGATCTTAGAATTATTTAATTCACATAAACCTTCTCTAAGAAAGCAAAACCTTAAGTGATCATTGATGTGTGCTCATAGTGTTTAAAGAATCATAAACAAAATGCAACTAACACAAGAATGAAGAGCAAACAAAAACTATGTTAACATTTTTAAATAGCCATATTCAATTTCAACTAAGTTTTTATCACAAGCCTTTGTTTGCTAACCAAAATAAACAAAAAGAAAATATATATATATATATATCTATGGATTTTTCAAATATTATATATATTTTTTGTTCTTTTTATGATACTACACTGAGAAAAAGAAATAAAAATAAAATCTGAATTTTAAGGTGGATTTCCTATCGCAAACTTAAAGCAAACAATGTTAAAAATAAAGAAAACAAGTAAGCATAAAAGAAAGGGAAAAGGTGAACACAAATTTTTAGATTCAGTTTATACATTTTTGACATGAAAATTCTTTCAATGAACAAATCAATTTCACTCTTCATATTTTTTCACCGACATGAAAATTTGGCAAATATTAAAAAGGGGGTAACACAGATACTAAAATACAAAAGTCATCATTTCATCCAATTTCTAAAGTTCACATATCTTAATTTGTTTTTTTTGGTAGACTCCTCACCCCCAATTTAATCTAAACATTAAGAATAATTTTTTTTTAATTATTAAACAATTGCAAATACACGTGTGTAAAGTAATAAAGGGAGACAGAATTAGAGAGAATACACCAGGTGAGCGCGGCAATTATCGAAGTGACAGAGCAGACACTAATTACTTTAATGCTCCTTTGTGAAATTAGCGTGTGGGCGTCAAGTTTTTTTGCCAAATGCAGCCTTTATCAAGTAACTAAAGGTTAGTAACGCAGCAAACCTCTGAATGAGTTTGATTTCAATAAATAGACACTCGAGGGAAATCATTAACTATTTTTATCATTAAAGATAACATTTCTAGACAGCTTAATGATACAATAAAAATAATTTAAACAGGATGTTGATCCATTATCAAGTAAAAGTAAAAGAAAACAAAATTTTTTATATCCAAAATTTTTCATTTTTCATGCAAAGAAGAAACATAGATTACGAAGTCTAATTTATTTCCACAAGCATTGTTACTGATAACAGCATTTGTGAAGAATGGCTAATTTTATTGCAATAATCCTTAATTTACCCTTCTATCCAATCAGTGAAGGCTGATCAAAGTTTTTAACTGCAAAGTGTTGATTTGAATTTCCTAACATATCACCAATTTGAGAGCATTTACAACTACCCTTTTGGTCCTTATGGAATAGCTCTCAAAAATCAATATGTCAGTTCATATCGAAAACAAAATGACAGAGAAGCACTAGTTACCAGCGGCAATCGTGTTCGTGCTTTTTTTTTTTTTTTTTCATCTGTCTTCTTCAAAATCTGGTTTGTAATCAACAAATTAACTCCCAATCTCTTTCTATTTTGTCAAGGAAATTTATCAAAACCAGAGGTCCTTACCGGTCATTTCGCTCCGGAATTACCAAGAATTTCTGGAGAAGTTCCAAATCTTTCCTGTAAAAGAAAGAAAATCAAGAACATGAAATGGAAGATGATAGGCTTACCTTCACCGTCAGAGATAGAGATCCGGCGATCACCGTGAAGATGAGAGAGTGGAAGGGAAAGGATGCTTGGTCAGTAAATGCAAAACGTTGGTAATGCTTGTTTACTTGGAGTGATGCTTTCGTTTTGGGTTTGCATTTTGGAATAGCTTTGGACTTCGTGTAGTTTGTGAGCTAACACACGAATCACAAGGACTTCAGATTTGATTCTAAAAGTAATAAACAAAAAACTACTTGCTAATTCAAATTCAACTACGCAGTTGAATAATAAATCAATTATTATATATATTTTATATTAAAACTCATGTTTATTAAATTTTTATTACTACATTTTACGAGAGGGAGCCTTGAAGAATCCCGCATTTATCGCCTCCTTGTAAATTAAGGATTTTTTTTATTTTTATTTTTTAATAAAGGGAAAGGTCATACGGCCCAGACAATATTACGAGCCAAAAAGGCTAGAGTAATACACATCATGAAGGAACCTTTTTTTGCTAAAACAAAAGAAGAAACACTAATGGAGATCACCCACTTCCAAACATGACAGACATTAAACATACCACTTAGTCTAGCAATATTGTGGACATCCCTATTAACACCTCCGGGCGTATAAACTAAGCCTTCGAAACTATTATAACAAGATAAATTTTTGATCTCATCAAGAATAATTTCACAATCATAAAAAGGAAACCACTCACAATAGACAATGAATTCAAGTGTTAATTCACAATAGACATGTGTATACTTAAATAGCCAAAATTTTACCTTAATACCCTTATAATATAACAAAAAGAAAAATAATAAAACAAATGAAAAGAAATCAAATAAAACAATTCCCTAAAATCAATAAATCAAAACCCAAAATTTTTATTTTCCTCTTTTCTCTCTCCCTCCTCCCCTTATCTCTCTATCTCCTCCCTTCTCTTTCTCAATTTCCCTTCCTCCTCTCTCTTAATCTCATCGGTGTCAACCTCCCCAGCCACATCCCTGCCAGCCGTCTACCTCCCCAGCCGCCTCCCTACCGACCGCCGACCTCCATGCCTACCCACCCTCCTCCACGCCAAGAACCCACTTTCTCCAGCCTCCTCCCCCATTCCTGATTTGCAATCCGGTGACCCACTCAAGTCGCCATTGGATGAGTTTAGGAATTTGTAGTGCATAAAATAAAAATAAAAAGAAAAATGAGGAAAAATGAAAAGAAATTAAAAAAAAATTTACTTTGGGACTAAATTGCTAATATTGGAATAGTTTAGGGACCTGTGGTGCATAAAATAAAAGAAAAAGAAAAAGAAAAAGGAAAATGAGGAAAAATGAAAAGAAAGAAAAAAAAAGAATTTTTTTTTACTTTGGGACTAAATTGCTAATATTGGAATAGTTTAGGGACTTGTGGTGAATAAAATAAAAGAAAAAGAAAAAGGAGGAAAATGAAAAGAGAGAAAAAAAAAGATTTTTTTTTTTACTTCAGGACCAAATTGCTGATATTGGAAGAGTTTAGGGACTTGTGGTGCATAAAATAAAAGTAAAAGAAAAATTAAAATTAAAAAAATAATTTTTTTTTAATTTATATTTTGGGACCAAATTGCTGATACTGGAAAAGTTCGGGGACTTCTAGTGCAAAAAAAAAATTATCCAAAAAAAAATTTTAATTTTTTTTAATTGAGTGTAAAATCAGAATTTTCATAAAATATAAATAGTAAAAGGAATCCATGAGTAATTTCGTCTAAACTTAGAGTGCCTAATGAACACGTTCAAAACCGAGGATCTTTTTCGAACATTCATGAAACTATAGGGTACCTGTACGGAATTTTCCCTTGATTGGAAATTAGAAACTGATATTCGCAAGAAACAATTATTTAATTATAGTATTGTTTTCAGAAACTGTATATTTTGTGGTAACTGTGTTGAGTATTGTCCAACAAATTATTTATCAATGACTGATGAATATGAACTTTCTACTTATGATCGTCACAAATTGAATTATAATCAAATTGTCTCGAGTCATTTACCAATATCAGTAATTAATTATTATACAATTCGAACAATTTTGAATTCGCCTCATAAGTCAATCTCTTGATTCTTGATTTAAGATTAAAAAAAAATTGTGTAATGTAATTACTAAGATTTTTTTTTGATCTAAAAAGAATGAGATTTTTCATTTTCTTTGGTTAATACGTACAAATCTCAAGTATTGATTGATTGGTAAAAATCATGTCTTAATTTGGATTGAAAATTTATTAATTCATATATCTGAAATTATTTCAAAAAAAAAATTATATATAGTTTTTGATAGGAATATTTTTTGAATCATCATTTTTTTTTTCTGGTATGATTTCAATAAGGGCATGAAAAACATTTTGATTTATTTATTTCTTATTTTACATATAATGGATTTACCTGACCAATACATGATTTTCTTTTAATCTTTTTGGGCTTAGGTCTTTTATTATGACGTATAGGAGTGGTATTACTTACTAACCCAATTTTTTTCTGCCTTTTCATAAGGCCCGGTTCTTGTTTGTATATATTTATTCTATATTCTATTAAATTCATATTTTGTAGCTACTGCCCAACTCCTTATTTACATGGGAGCTATAAATATTTGGGATATTATCCTTTTACCCCCTTGAGTTTTAACAAATGTACACGAATAACCTTGCTATTATGAAGTGTGACATAAATAACCCTGAGTTATTTAAAAACCCATTAATAATACCCTAGAGCATGGGAAAGGTCAGAAGTGCCCTTAGTGGACGATTTATCTCTATTTTTTTGTTTACAAACCTTGTATCCAAACAATTATATTACTTCAGCAGACGACGTCGTTTTTGTTTATTATGGAATGGTGATTCGACGCGGGACAAAGGAAATATCAAACCCATTTGTTTCCCCTTCGTACCCATGAAATTTTCTTCCATTTTCCCTTGCTTTCTCTACAAACAAACAGCACTTCTTGACATTTTTGGTGAAAAATTACATCAATTGTGCTTGAAAAAAAGAAATACTTGCTTCGCTTGTGTTAATCTTCAAAATTTGTGGGTTGGAAGGATGCATTTGAGGGTTTTTTCGAGGAATAATTTTGTGGGTTTTTGCAAGGAACATTTGAAGAATATATAAGGTAATCAATCTTATACTTTTTTGATGGTTTATTTGATTATTTTTATTGTTTAGATGTTGACCAGGAGTGATTATTGGTGTTCATGCATGCTAAAAAAATGTGGGTTTTTTTAATGGGTTTTTGGGTTAGGAAGTTAACATTTTGGAGGGGTAATCGTGAATGATACAATATTTTCTGGTTTTATTTTAAAAAATTTGAAGTAGAAAAATGTTGCAAGCCTTGAGGGGAAGGGTAAGTTTGCTTCTCCTCTATTTTGTTTACACTCAAATGCTACTAATAACTCTCTTTTTTGATGACGTTCTCAAATTATTTTGTTGCTTAGGGTGGATGTCGGGGTAGAAGTTGCAGAGGTGGAAGAGGTGGGAGGGATGGAAGTGGTGGAATGGCAGCTGGATCTTCACGAGAAAAATCATCCTCACAGCCTTGATCTCACCCACCCTACTTGACGATAACACTGAAGAACCTTTTGTTTTTTGGGACCTAGGAACTTGCCTTTAATATGTTTACCTAGCAGCTGTTAATATGTTTAGTTTAGCATCTCACAGCATTGATCTCACCCACCCAACTTGACTATATTTTGTTTACCCAGAAACATGTTTAGTTTATAACCTATCACCGCTTGCTTGGGAAATTCTATTACCTAGAAATATGTATTTTGCTTGGTCTACAACTTTTGAAATTGTTTTGGTCGTTACTGTCATAAACTGAGCACCTGAATTTTGGCAATGGAAAGCTAAGCATATGTATTTTTTTGGTGTACAATTCTATTAGCTGAGCATCTGTATTATGTGCTCATGGATTTTGTTATAAATTGTCATAAACTGCTCATTCAGGTTGCATATTGCAAAAAAAATTATGGACAACTAAAACTGTCATAAGCTGTCATAAAATTTGAACAAAATTGCCATAAACTGTCATAAACTTGGCATTGACAAAATTGCCATAAACTGTCAAATAAACCTGTAGCATCTTGAACAATATTTGACAAAACACAAGATACAAGTTAATTCCTTACAAGATCAATAGTTAATTCCTTACAAGATGTCCAAAAATAACCCAACTTTCCATCCCCAAAACAAACATGTATTCCATGTTTCTATCCCATCCCAACAACACCAAATACTACATACTTACACCCTAAAACCCATTCATTTCGATACCAAAGACATAAACAAAGACACCACAACGAAAAATCCAAACGTTATAAACACCATCACAGTACACCTAAAACCCATTAAACGTCTCTCGATTACGTCCAGTCGCTGATGCAACATCATCAACCCATCACCATTAACTCCCACCGATTCGTGCCTACTGGTTTGCGAAGCAAAGTCTTCTGTGTTCTGACTTGCACCTTCGATCGTGCCATTAATCCCTCCATTATCACTTTCAAAACACCACCACTCAAAAAATTTACACTTCTTCCAAGCACACCGAAATAGCAATCGATTTGGGTTTTTTGAACTTTCGCTAATCATCACCTCTGCCCTGTAACCGCAAAAACACTTTCGATTTCGAAAACGAATATACCGATGAGGAGAGTGATTATTGGTGGAAGATGATGATTCCATTGTTCAAAACCCCAACTCAGAAAACCTAAATCAAAAATCAAATATCATCAAATAAAACATATAATTTCAAAATAATTTTAATCGACATACCCAATCTAAACCCAAAACCATTTCAAATTATCCTACCTCCAAACAATTAGAATGGACCAACCCCGTCGCCGTCGCCTCCAGCACCGTCGTCTCGTGGAAGTTCTTTACGAACTCCGAAGTTAAAGAACATATCTTTTTTCTTTTCTCAACATGTTTGGATAAATGGATAGCATAAACACAAACCAAGTCAGTATACATAGTTTAAGGGTATTTTCGGATTTCCACAAAAAATTTAGTCAAACTCTGTTGACCGGGGTATTATTAATGGGTTTTTAAATAATTCAAGGTTATTTATGCCACACTTCATAATGGCAAGGTTATTCGTGTACATTTGTTAAAACTCAAGGGGGTAAAACGATAATATCCCTAAATATTTTAATCATATTAGTTGTAATGTTCATGAATGGACTATTCTAACAATTTTACTCTTTGGACCATTGGGGATGAGGTTACTTTGTTGGTTTGTACAAGTATTTTTCTTTTACTAATGACTACTATTGTGAATACGTCATGGTACATGATTATTTGGACTAAAAGATCAAACCAGATTATAGAGCAAGATTTGATAAGTAATAGTCAACAAATTAGAATTCATTTATCAACAGATTTTTTTCTTCCATTTGAATTCATCTTGATAATTCTTTTAGTTGCTTTAATATGTGCAATTGCCATGGCATGCCAAAAATAAATCTATAAAATTAGCAATAGCAATCAAAATAAAATTTCATTTTGTGTTATCACATTTATTTTCCTTCAATTGAAATTCAAGATTTTTTATGTATAAAATGAAAAGATAAAATAGAATATATTTTTTTATTTGATCTATTACTAATAGTTTATTCCGTACTTTTTTATTTTTTATATTCTAGTCAATTGAATTTCTCGAATTGTTGTTCATATTATATTAAAATGAATTGAAATTGATAAGGAGTTGATCAATGATGCATGAACATGTACTTGTTTTGAGTGCTTACTTATTTTCTATCGGTATCTATGGATTGATCACGAGCCGAAATATGGTTAGAGCCCTTATGTGTAGTTCATTATCTAATGGATTTTTCCATTCTAATACTCCATTAAAAAGTTATAAGTATTTATCAAAGTTGTTCTTATCTAACAGAACGCTATTGGATCAAATGACGAAGACTTTATTGAGAAAAAAAGATGGCTTTCCCCAGATGAAATGGTTGTTGCTATCTGCTACAACAACGAATCATTGGTTTAACTGAATGACTAAATAAAGTGGATTCTAGATTATAAGTTCATAACCCTAGCCCATTCCCATTTTGGGCAGAACAAATCTACTAATTCTTTGATTCCAATTAGTAAGAGGGATCTTAAACTAAGAAATAGGCTCTAGAAGCTAACAAAGGGTATCCTTAGCAATTTCAATAATTGGGTTCGTTGATATTCCTGGTCTAGTAGATGTTATCACACATACAATCATACTCAATTCGATGGAATTGTTTGATCTTAAATGGGATTTTCCATAATTTTGCACATGAGGGGTTATTTCTTGGTTTTGTCCAGTCATTAATAACTTGATTATTTTTACATAATAGTAGATAGAAATAACACTCGTAAAGAGCCCTAGTGAAACCAAGAAATATAGGCTTGCCTGCCATCCACACCATAATAAATGAAGTTTTCTGAAAAAACCTGCTAGGGGAGGAAGACCTCCTAAGGATAAGAAACATAGGGCTAAAGATAGAGCCAAAAAAATATCTTTTGTGTATAATCCCGCATAATCTCAAATTTTATCAGTTCCGGTACATAGACCAAATAATTCAATGCAAGCAAAAGTTTCTAGATTCATGGAGATATAGAACACCATATACGTTATCATGCTTGCATACCCATCATTTGAGTCTCCAACAATTACATATCCAATTTGACATATGGATGAATACGCAAGCATACATTCATGCTAGTTTGAGTAATAGCAATGAGATTCCCCAATATCATGCTAAAAATAGCTAGGATTTCTAGAAGAAGATGACATTCATTTGATGAGAAATGAACAAGAATATCGAAAATTCGAGTGGTTGAAGCTGAAACAGCTACTTTCAAAGTAACAAAAAGAAAAGCAACAACTGGAATGGGAGAGTCAAAGTCAAAAAGAAGATTCCTCACTTCTTTCTCTCATTAAAAATTGTGCATGAGACTTTCATCTCGCACGGGTCCTAAGTGATAAATTGCTGGGGGCTCGTGTAGCTCATTCCAGATTAATCGTATTCTAGGCCGGAGCAATGAACCTATTTGAAGTGGCTCATTTCGTACTAGAGAAGCCTATGTATGAACAAGGATTAATTTTACTTCCCCACCTTGCTACTCTAGGTTGGGGGGTAAGTCCAGGCGGGGAAGTTCAAGACACCTTTCCATACTTCATGTTCGGAGTACTTCACTTAATTTCCTCTGTAGTATTGGGCTTTGGCGATATCATGCACTTTTGGGACCTGAGACACTTGAAGAATCTTTTCCATTCTTCAGTTATGTATGGAAAGATAGTGTTGGTCTGGTTAGGCAACCAAGAGGGGGGGTGAATTGGTTGTTTTAAAACTTAGAAACTTTTTCGCTTAATTTATGAAAACCAAAAACACCTTGTTCTTGCAAATTAAATGTAAATTGCGGAAGCTTAAAAACGTAAAGTAATTTGCAAGAA
>WUAT03031763.1:0-14029 GCA_010015005.3 Ulmus americana
GGAACTAATAAATATAGTATGTGACTACATATTTATTTAAGAGTTAAATAAATATATCACATAATTATTTATTTAATTAAAGAGATTAGATGAATAAATATTATTGAATAAATATATTATTAGTTCTAGTATTTAATTATCCTATTAATTTAAAGAGTTTAAATTATGGGAGGACAATTAATCAATAGCATATGGACATGTGACATATCTTATTTTAAATGAGATGTGTGAAATTATAGATTAACTAGGAATCTATAATTCTATCTAAGATTGACTAAAGGGCAATTGTTGATATACTAAGATTCCTCATTAGATGAAAGTTCTAATGTTGTAAATAGCCTAAGTCAAGTCTATATGTAAGAAAAAAGAGAATCATTCTTTGTGAGTGTGATGTGAGTGTTTTAGAGTTTTTAGAAGAGTTCTAAAAATTGAGGGAAAACACATACCCAAACAGTCTAGCAATTATTTGAGAGTTCTAGTTTAGATCAAGGTGCCCACACACCTATTGCTCATTGAGAAGGTGAATCACAGAGATGATTGAGTGGCATAGAATCTGTGGAGCTAGGATCTCATAGCGAGGACGTTCGTGGGTCAAAGAACGAATGAAGGAGAGTTTTTGATTTACTGCGTCTACAAAGGTAATTATCTAAAACTCGTTTTGGTGATTATTTGTTTATTAGCTTGTGTTTGATGATCTTGTAGGTTGTTATAAAATTTTAAAATTCTTTTCCACTGCGTTATTATGATAATATTAATTAACAACCCAACAATAGGAAGTGACGTCCAAGCAAAAACTAGTTATGGTTTGGTAAATAAAGGAAGACCAAGAAAGAAAGAATTAAAGGGCAAGCAAAATGGGAGGTCCAAGTTTTGGAGCAACAAAAAGAATGTAAATTTCTTCTATTGCCACGAAGAAGGCTACATAAAAAGGGATTGTCCGAAGTGGAAGAAATGAGACAAGAAACAAGAGGATGGTGGCTTTGCGGATTTTGTCAGTAAAGTCAGTGTAAGTGCAGATGCCTTAGTTGTTAACACAACCAAGCACTCAGATATGTGTTGGATTATGGACTCAGGATGTTCATTCTGCATGAAAAATTATAAGGAATGGTTTGAGAGCTACAAAGAGATCGATGACGGTCAAGTCTTGTTGGGAAACAATAAACCATTGAAGGAAGTTGGTCTTGGCTCAAGTAAAAATCAAAACTAATGGTGGGGTCGATACAATCCTAACGGATTTGAGGCATGTTCCTAGACTCAAGAGGAATATATTTTCACTCGAGATGCTTGATAGGAATAACTTTTGTTGGAAGTGTGAGAAGGGGACATTAAAGGTATCGAAGGGTATAATTGTTGGGATGAAGGGATTATGAGAGAATTATCTCTATGTACTTCAACAACATATCGTTCATGTTGTTGCCGCAACGGTGGTTGAAATGGATTGTTTTCTAGGGCACTTGAGGCACAAAAGGCATGGTCAAGTGAGTGACAGAGGATTAAAAGAGTTGGAAGAGCTAGGGGTGGTGTGTTGAGAAAAGTTAGAGGGCTTGGAGTTTTGTGAGGATATCGGTTATGGCAAGAGTACTCGGGTACGGTTTAGCATGTCTTCGAATGTCACCAAAACATTGACCTGTGCTCACACTGACTTGTGGGGACCATCACAAAATAAGACTCTAGGTAGTGGAAGGTACTTCATTTCTTTTGTGGATGATTGTTCTTAGAAGGTTTGGGTCTACATATTGAAGAACAAGAATGATGTAGTTGGCAAGTTCAAGGTTTGGAGGGAGATTGTAGAGGGAGAAACATGGTTAAGGGTTAAGGAATTTAATGGTTGAGATTTCTTAATGAAGAGTTTGATCGGTTATGCAAGAATGAACGTATCTCATACACTTCACAATGGAAAAGCCTAGAAGAGAATATGAATCGAGTTCTCATGGAGCGGGTGAAGTGCATGTTGCTGGATGGGGGTATACCCAATGGCCTCTAGGGAGAAGATGTTAACACAACAACATACCTAGTGAATAAGTGTCCCTTGGTGGCATTGAACTTCAAGGCTCTAGAAGAGAGGTGGATTGGTCATCAACCAAGTTGTTATAAATTGAAAGTGTTTCGGTATGTTGCTTGTACACATGGAAAACATGGGGAACATGATGATGAGAGTCAATATGTGCATGATGATGGCCTTGGCTTATACAACTTGGAAAGATAGCAAGATGACAGTCTTGGCTTTTACCACTTAACTAAGGATGGAACAAAGCGGATTCAGGAGCCACAAGAAAACCAAGGGTATGAGAACATGTTGTCCTTTTCATTGCGGACAATGAAAGTTTTATGGAGGCAATTGGGTACAAGGATAAGTGACAATGGGTATGAGCTATTAAAAATGACGAGATGCATCTACTTGACAAAAAGTTCACGGGGACACTTGTTGGCAAGCTAGAAGATCAAAATATCATGGTTTACAAGTGGACAAACAAATAGGATGAATGCATTGAAGAGGCAAAGAAACCAAGATATAAAGGAAGACTAGAGACTAAGGTCGAGACGGTTTTACTTCGTGGTAACCTTGGAGGGAGAACCACAAATGCACATGTAACGTCCCGGTTCTTTGTATCATTAAAGCATTGAAATTTCTAACTTTGGTTTCTAAAAAATCAGAGTAATTTTTTTTTTTAAATTGTTTCCTTGGTTACATCAAATCAGGAATCTTAAAACCGAATTGTTATGGAAAACCTAGTTTAAAATTCCAAACCCTAAGAGCATCTCCAACCAAAAACTCTAAAATAGTGCAACTTTTACACTAAAATAGTGTAATTTTCACACTATTTTTTTTCCATCTTCAACCCATTACACTAAATCTTACACTAAAAAGTATATTCTCTCAAAAAATAAGATATTCTCTCTATTTTCTTTTTATTTGAATTCTCAACAATTATTTTATTTTACAAATTATTTAATTACATATTTAAATTTTAATGATTTTTATTTTTATTTTTGTACCATTTAATTTATTATAAATGTTAATATATGTAATAATAAAATTAAAAATATAATTACATAATAAAAAATACAATCAAAAATATAATTACATAATAAGAAAAATACAATTGGAACTAGAATATATTTTATTAAAGATATATAATGAGGATAGATAGGGATTTTGATAAAATTTTAACTACTTTTATTGTTTTATTATTAAAAAAAAAAAAAAGATCGCACTATATGAATAGTGCTGCGCTAGATTTGACGCAACACTGTTTATCCCACTACAATAGCGTTTGTTTATAGAGTTGGGTTGGAGCAGTTTTTGGTGAGATTTTTGCACTATTATAGCATTATAGTCATCGGTTGGAGTTGGTCTAACATTGTAAAAGCATAGTTTGAAAACCTAACTCATTGTAAACTGTTTTGTTACTAAAATTTATTATAAAACCCAGTTCTATTAATAGTTCTTTTGTTTCTATAAAAGTATTTGCAAGACTTTGAAACATGAATTTCTAAAATGAAATTTTAATGTAAAAGCATATTTGAAAAGATCAACTAGTAAAGAGAAAGGTTTTAAAGTAGGTGTTGGTAAATCATCCGTTTACAAGACTTATAAATGTAATGCCTCCAGAAAGATTATTTACAAGCCAGGTAGTAAAAGAGAGAGAGAGAGTTTTAAAACATAATAAAATACATAAGAAGAAAGGAAATAAACAACAAACATTTAAAGAAACCAAAACATAATTCCTTTTTAGTCATGCAGAAAAACTTGCATTGTAGGTTGTCCATTCTCACCTTCCAAAAATTGTCTGCACATATGCATCTCATCAAGCATTAGAGATATGCTTGCCTTTGGTACCTACAACACGAACATAAATCGTGAGCCGGAGCTCAGTAAGTACAGATATATCTCACAAATAAGGTGCAACACATTCAATAAGCACTTAGAGTATAAATATACAATCAGAGCAATCATAAATCTTCAATGCAAATGCCTATTGAATGCAAACATCTACCATGGTTCAATTTATATAGTTTAAACTCTTAGTGTTTGTTTTCTAGACTCAGGCCCTTGTGTACGTACCTGGAGCACTACCACCGGAGGGTGCCAGGGGAGCTACCTAGGTCCAACACTAGTCCTTTGGCCAAAGACATTCAATGATTATTCCAGATCAGGGAATGTCCTCTAACATAGTAACATAGGCGAGGAAAAAATGCCCCGTAAAATGGGATGGTATGACACACTTAAGTTCATTTTATCCGTTGTAACCTTTTACTATTACTTTTAGTCTCCCTTTGACATTAGTCAGATTATGAAACTTAATGCATTACAATTTATTATATAGAGACTCTTTTCACTACAAGAAAAATGCGCTTAGATCACACTCGAAAAATGTGATGATATTTATTTTGCAGCGTTTTCACAACTGCTGTTTCAGACCCTGTTATTAAAAGTCCTGAATTTTTTAACACATTTTTGGAATGTGATGCAAAACTGTTATGTAAACATTTATAACCGTGGTTATAAAATCTGATGTAAGATGCACCACAACATTTTCGTACAACATTTTCGTACTGTTATGTCATTTGTAATATAACTCACATATTTAGTATCTACGACCACATTTAAATGTGATTTTACAATATTGTTACCACATTTTATAATTATGATTATAAGTGAAACTTGAGCTTTCTGCATTGATGTTATATCCATCCTTACAATCACAGTTTGAAAATGTGATTTCTAGTGTTTGCATCTATTATTGGATGTTGTCACATATTTAGTGTTTGCATTCATACTTATACTAATAAAGTTTCTTAAAAATTGACATTAAACAAAGTAGTTCACTAAATAAGTTTTGTCCATCCACAATATATCTAGTGAACTTTACAACCAGCAGTCATGTATGCATATACAAGAAGGGAAAGAGAACAAAAATTTGAATCTAAAATTTGAAACACGAGTCTCCACCTCAGCAATATATTTTTGCAACTCAAACACCTGTTTGTTCTAAAGCTTAAGGTCAACCTCTTTCATCTCGATCTTGTCTTTCATCTAGAGAAACCTGTATACTCTTGAAACATCATGACAACCTAGAGATAATAAATGAATTTCTAATCAATGAACATAAAAGAAGTCCACAAAGAACTTTATAATTAGTTGGTTGTTGCAAACATGCAGCTAGGTGAAGAAATAAATAGTACAAAGTTATAACATAATATGCACCAGCTTTCTGCCATTCAACATTTGACCCAAAAAAATGGCCATTGAAGTTAGTACTTCAAGTCTTGAATAATACAATCATACCCCCTCAGTTATCCTACCAATACTGTGTATACTACGCCATGAAGTCAATGCAGCAAATGGAATGGCATGTGCTTCCTAAGAACATAGGAAAATACAAATTAAGACAAGTTTGAAACAAACTAGGAGCAGGAGCTACTTTACCATATTCTGAATTCAATGGTTAGAAACAAACAGCACTACAAGAAATTTCTTATAATTAATAATTTATGATTTTACACAATGATTTAATAGACTAGGATTAGGTTATAACAAATAAATTGTATTATAATCTAAGCCTTAATTCGAGGAACAAAATATATTCAAAAAGAAACAAACTAAGAGATAGGATCAGATCTTAATTTGATATAGCTAAGATCAAATCCTAAAATATTCAAATATATTTAAATTAAAAAAACATTACCGAATTCCAACAAAGTTCTTGACTCGGATGCAAATAAAGGAGAATGGCATTTGCTCCCTAAACTTTAAAGTAATGTAATTACAATAACATTATGTAGCGCAAAACAGAACAACAAGAGCACTAGTTAACAACATAGAAAACAAGATTTTGCGTTACAAGATTTTACGATTTCTACCATCTTCAGAAATCATATTTCAGTTTCATCATTCTTTACTAAAGGATCTTAGACCGACATGATTAACAAGTAATCAAAATATCCTCAATTGTCTAGCTTCCAGTTTGAGAAAAACAAAGATTTTGTTTCTAGCTTAATTATATGTAGCTTGAGCATCTAACAAGTTATATGATGAGCTAAAATGAAATACATGCCACAAAGAGAGGGTGGGGGAGAGAGATCACTATTGTACTTCATTTCCCAAGTGAGTGCATCAGAATTAATTCTTAATTAGTTTATTTAAAAGTGAAAAGTCAGATGATCATTTTTAACATTTAAAAGTGAAAATTCAGTTCGTTCAAAAGAAATATTTAACTAGGAAAAAGTACTTCATATATATATATGTGTGTGTGTGTGTGTGTGTGTGTGTGTTATCTCAAAATAGACTTGATGGGTAAGATAATGATCTGGATGATTGACTAGGAAAAAGTGCTCCACATTCTCACTTACAAACTAGTTGGGTCTGGCGGAATATTCCTAACACGCACATAAGAACAACTAAATTATGTTGTCATGTCAAGTCCTTGTATAATGAAATCATAAGCATATGTTCCAATAATTGGGATTTTTTTTTGAAATTTTTTCTTAGCTTTAACAATTCATGATAAAATATGAATATTTCTACTTTTCCATTTTCTCATATGCATAAAAACATTTTTTTTTTTTTGACAAAATCTGTTTAACACAAATTGAGTTCCCAAACCACTATCCAAAAAGGATGAAATACACATTTATGACATTGGATATTGACATAACCACTAGGAACAGAATCTGATTCATAGCTTTAGAAATGAAAACAATTATAGCTACTCACTTCAAGGCGCCTGACTTGAGGAAGATCACCATGAAGTTCAACAACTCTAAATCCATCCAATCCAAATAAAATCTTCAATCTATATGAAGCTTGTTTAGATATTAAATGCTTCATGGTTTTCCCTGCTCATTTGTCGTGTCATAACTACCCTAAATAAACATTTACAGGAGCTTGTCAGATATTAAGATGCAATTACTTGTATGATCATAAGTAATGACAATATATATCATGAAATAATGAATAACTATTATATAATAACTCCTAAACAAATTGGGTAGTTCTAAGTAGTTTCATTAGTTGTTCATGATCAGGACTTTCGTAATCAACCAAACTTGAAGATTTTTTTGCTTTAAATAATTCAATTTTCTGTATGCAACCAATAATTCAATTAAAAGATACTTTTCATTTTACACAAACAAGGTCTTACAAGTTTCTTAGTAATAAGCAGCTGCATATAACAAAAATGTGAACAAAAAAATAGAACACAACAAACAACAAACTCCAAACTCCAAACTAAAATTTATGTCAAAGAAAGAAAAATGAAATAAAACATCAAAAAAAGTGTACTAAAATGAAGCTTGTAGCAATATAAAACTGGAATTACTTGTTTTAACAGGATATAAAAGAAGCATGGTATTTGCACTCACCTTGACAAACAATAAGAAAATGCTAAAACTATTGATTATGCCCGCATGAAATTCAGAAGTCACTGCTTGACAGCCTGGCTGGCTGCCAAAGGTAAGACTACATGATCAAATGCTCTAAAATACAAACTTCATGTAGTCAGCTATAGAATAACTGGGGCAGAAATGATATACAGGCAATTGACCTCCAAATTTTATTTGAAAAAAAACTAGAAACTCCAAAGCTTTTGTAAAGCAGGTAAGCCTTTAAATAAGTGCTGCTCTAAACCATAGCAACAAGGCCTAAAGATAGGATGTCATAACATAATGTGAACTACTTTTCTTCCAACAATTATCAGACCTCTACAGTAAATTGCCATAGTAAAGTTGATAAGAACATTAGAAAACTCAACCACTGTTCAAAATTGAAGAGCGTGGAAGAGAATATTAGTCTTACATTAAAAAATAAAACCTTGCCAAGACGCATTAGCAACCCAAGACCCCAAGCGAAAGTAATGACACACACTATTGGGATCAATTGAAGTACAAGAGAGCTTCCTCTTAAAGCATCATATGACCTGCCCGAGATGGATAGGAAAAAAATTTCTTAAAATTATGTCAATAGAAAGAGAAAGAAGGGAGGTAAGCCACAAACTTAAACAACACTAATATAGCAAAAATAAGAAAATGTATTGCCCCAATAAAATGAAGGGAAAAAGTAAAAGCTCAATGTAAAATTATACTGCGAATAAATTGCCATAGTTTAGTGAGAAAAATAAATCCTTGCAATTTGGACTCTTTCCTACATTATCCTTCCAACTATGCCCATGATACAAATGGAATACCTTGACAAACGTACAACAGTAGATTTCAGAACAGGAGCCTCTTTTGCTCCACCTATTAATAAAATATGTCTACAGAAGAAAACATTACATCCAAAAGAGTTTGGAGCTGTTGGACCATGTATGTTGCTCAAAAGATGGAGACTCTAGGCATCATGTTGCTGAGAACCAAACAGATTAAAATTTTGTGGCTTTAGATTACATTCAATTCCCATAAAATATAAAATAAAATCATAAACAGGAAAACTTTTCATCTCTCATAAAGTCATAATGATGAAAAGATCTCTTAATAGCTAGACGAGGCAAAAAAAAAAGTGCATGAAAATAAAAAGAGATAAATTAATAGGGAACCATGTTGTGTGAATAGACAGAGGAGGTTGTTTTTACTCACTCAAATCATGGAATTGCCTCCTCGAAAGGTGAAAGAACTCAACATATCTTGAGCACCATCATCTATCATGTAATCTATAAGACCAAAGGCCTCCTTGTCACATTTCCTGCAAATTCTCAAAATAGAATCCATCATATACCAAGGGAAGACATATAACTAAATACAAACATCAGTGAGGAAATTGTGAACCCAATCGTCTGGGAAGAAAATCATGCCTAGCCATGCTCTCCGATACCCAAAAAATAACTGAACTTTGTTAAAAGTTTCCAAGAAACCCTTAAAATAAAAAATAATCAGATAATTCAAATTCTTTCTCCACCAGAAAAATTGTAATTTTTGTTCAAAATCTTCACTTATCTATCTTAAAAAATCTTTATCTCTTTAGAGTTTTACTAGCATCTCCAAAATCCTCAAAGAACCTCACTTTCCCTCTATGAACTCAACCAGCACAAAAACCCTAAAATACACCCAGAACAAAACCCCCACCATCTTCATATGAACAAAAACATAAATTCACAATTTGCAAGAACTAACAGCAAGTTCTAAAGAGGTCAAAGTGGAAGAAGACCTGGACACAAACGAAATCTTTGAAAGTTTATTTGGGATATTAAATAAGATTCAGTAAATTTAAAAAATTACCTTGTAAAATTGAAGGTTTGCGGTCAGGAGTCCTAGAAATTCTCCTTGAACTGCTGGTGGGATGATAAAATTAAGCAATTAATAGACAAAGATAAAGGTCAGCCACATAGAAATCTTGGCAGGTTAGCGAACTCAACAGAAGAAAGACTTGAGAAAGAGAGAAGAGTCTGGGACAAAGATCGACTCTAAGAAAGAGATAAAATGAGCGATTGTGTCACCATAGCCATCGCTGGAACAAGCACCGTCGACATCGCTGGAGAAGATGCTTCTAATTGGTGAGAATGTTTCTTCTTTCTAGGGTTAGAGTGAAGCGCTTTTTCCAGATCTAGAATGAGGCTTGCCAAAAGGTGAGTGAAATGACTTTATGAAATAAGATATTAAAACCCCTTCGGAGAAAAAAAGATATTAAAAAAAAGTGCTAAAATAATATATGACTGCTAAATGTTTTTTTTCGTAAAAGCACCAAGTAAGCGCCTAGCCCATCCCGCCAATTATTAGTGATTTTTTATAGCATTTTTAAAAAAATTTGAAATTCACAAGTGATCTAATTACCAAATTCTTGTAGTGTTTGACAATTGTTACTTGGATGCATGAAACTTTCTTGTATATACATGTTTTTAGATATATATATATTTTTATGGGAAAAATCTGTATTAACCTTCTTACTCACTAAAAAGTCAACTGGCTCAATGCCACGTCATACTACAATTGGGTTCAATGTCATAACCCACCCACATGGGTTCAATGTCACAGCCCATTTCCATTAGGCTCCATGCCACAGCCCACTTTAGGTCCTACATCTAAGCCCATTGGCTCCATCACATGGTTCAGATACAATTGACTCTACACTAAGGCCCATCTCATTGGAGGCCCATCCTTCAAGATGGCCCATTCTACAAGCTACCCCTCTATGGGCTGGCCCAGTCCACGAGCCGGGTCAGGCTATGGGTCAGGTCATCCTACCTCAGGTCAGGTCACTCTTCAATGGGTATCCCTTGGCCTTTCAGGTCACTCTACATAACTCCTCATTAATTGGGAGTTACATGACATTGAATGCTCCCTTGATTGCCATCAATGCTCCATTATAGTCATCGGCTCATGACCCTTCAATCTACCAGGTGTAGAGTCCAATAGCTAGCCCATTAATGAGTATAACTACTGACATCTCACATTACCTCATTAAGAGCTCATTTAGTCCCCCCTTCCTATATATTCTAGGAGCATCCTCTTCACAAGGGAATAATCTCTTAAACTTCCAGGTCTAGCATATGACCTTTGCCATGCCCTTTTCTCTCTAGAGAGCTCTCCATATTCTATGATTTCTCTATAGTTGGTAGCAATGTTCCTCCTATATTCTCCTTCTTCGGTAATCTCCATCTCCGGTTCCCTCAACGGAAAACACAGCACTACTAGAATTTAGCGTTTTGATAAGTCTTTAAAAACGCTATCAAAAATATTTCTTAGCGTTAAATCTAACTCTAAGAGAGCCCATGTTGTTAAAAGTCTCTATCTTTTCATAGCATTTTTGAAAACTTATCCAGTTATGCCATAAAAACATGTATTATAGCATTTTGAAAGGCTAATTATAAATATTTTATCAGGTTTTTTGTGTACGATAAATGTCCAAATAATAACAATATATAAATATCTAAAATAGCATTTTAAAAACGATGTGTTTAAATATATTGTTAGCGTTTGTTAGCACTTATAGTATTAATGAGATGACAATTTTCATATGCTATGGATACATGTTAAACTTTCCATGTTTAATATTATTCATAACGATTATTAGCAGTAATCTTAATTCGCCTTCTGCCGCACCCAAATTTCCTGGTTACAGTAAGACTATTATGTCTTTACATACTTTCTTATATCTCATCCTCTCTTCCATTATCTAACTTGATTGTCAGAGTCCCTTTGGCCGGCACCCCCTAGTGTCAAGGACTTTCACGATCACATCTGATTTATCTGTCTCAAAGGTCAAACAGGTTGTCGGTGGTCTCGCACACAAGAAATTCAATTGTAGTTTCTACCGTCTACAATTTGGCACCCACCATGGGGCCTCGGCAATACATCTTCTAACTGATCTTCCTACCATGGCAGAGAATGCAGATACTCCACCCACCATCGACTTCGCGGCTCAGATCGCTGCTTTGACAGCTCAGGTCCAAGAAAACTCCAACAAGTTCATGAGTGTAGAGGCTGAATGCGTGACTCTACGAATTGAGAATCACACTCTCTATGACCAAGTCCAATGGCTCTCCACCGTGGAGTCTATATCTTAGCAACATCAAGATATCAGGTTCTCGATCTCGGTCCCTCCAATGTAACCCCTCATGACTCTAAAACCCAGAAGCACCTTTTCTCAACCTCTAGGCATTTAGTCTACCATCATCAATGGCTCTACGTTTGCTGTACTCACAAGCCTGCTGGTCATAAAAGGGTCTATGTCTACTTCTACTAGTTCCACGGCCAATCTTGCCGTGTCCCAAGCTGGGTTGGCTAGTCTTCTAGTGTTGCACACTATGTTGAACCTCTTTTCTAGCTGACCATGCTACCGACCTACCAACTGGTGTCTACATTTGATATCCAGCCTCTACTCTACACTCCGCTTGCTTCTATGGATGGTCCAGTTTACCAGTCTTGCATGCTCCATCAAGTGGAAGGTTAGTGCCTCCAAACACCTGTAGTGCCGGCCTTTTCTCTTCAGCCAACACTCCCATGGAACTAACAATGTCAAAGAAGTTGGCTGAGATGGAAGCTATGATTAAGAGGATCCCTGGAGTCTCAACTGTGGCGACCTGGGTTATTAACAGTTTATTAACTTGCATAAAACAAGTTTAGGTCTTAAATTTTGGGGTAATTTTTTTTTGAAAAGCATTGACTTTGTATACGTCAAAAGTAGGATGCAAAAACTTAACTTTGTAAGAAAACCTAAATTTTTAAAGAGACTAAAAGTTGAAACACTCGAAAACTTAGCTACTTGAAAACCGAGTTGCCCACATATTTCAGTATAATCTCATCTAGGTCGTCAAAACTTTATACATTTATGGAAAAACATGTTCTTATTATCAAAATCCCTGTCAAGGCTTATGAGAAAATCCATTCTTTTTAAAATATAGACAGCAAGTGAGAGAAGCTATAAAACATAATATAAGAAAAACTATTTAAACAAGTAGAAGAATTTATAAAAGTTAAAATAACGAATTTTAGAAAGCAATTGTTGGTAAATCATAGTTTACCAACTAATAATTAAAAGACCTGCTGATAGAATATTTACATACCAAAATCATAACAAAAAAAATACGACATAAAACACATATTAAAACAATTTATAACATAAGGTAAACAAACTCCTCGTGACGTGTGCAGAAAGTGTGTGCATGATTGGGTTATCCATCCTCACCTTCCAAAAACCAATCACACTTGCATCCCAATTATGCATAAGAGATATGCTTACCCTTAGTATCTACAACACGAATGTAAGTCGTGAGCCGAAGCCCACCAAGTACAGACAAATCTCACAAAATAGGTGCAATACATTCAATAGGCATATAAGATATGTCATACAACAATAATACAATAAATCATAGATATAAATGCTTATTGAATGCAGACTTCTAGATGATTCAATTTATGTAGTCTAGACTCTTAGTTAAGGTTATCTAGACTTGGGCCCTTGTGTACGTACCTAGCGCGCTGCCATCGGAGGGTGCGGGGGAGCTACCCAGGTTTAACACCAGTCGTTTGGCCAAAAACATTCCACGATTATTCCAGATCAGGGAAGGTCCTCTATTGTAACATCATGAGCAAAGAAGGAATGCCTCATAAAATGGGATAGTGCGACACTCCTAAATTTATTTTAAATCGTTGTATCTTTATACCAAAAATTATAGTCTCCTTATTGGCATTAGTCAATTTAGGAACCTAATGCATTATAAATTATCTTATTGAGACCTTTTTGACAATTATACTATTAAATGCATGAAACTGCCTTGTAATTCATGACCATAATCAATATTCAGACATGCAAGATAACTAGATGCGGTGCACATAATGATATAGGCTTATAACGTGGATGAATAATCAGATAATCTAAACAGCATAGCACAACATCAGTCAATCCATCAGATATATCAAATAGTACAGTATAGCATCAGTTAATCTAGCAGATAAACACTGATCATTAGAAATACATTTACTGAACACATTACACTTAGAAAAATCTTTTGTTCTGTGTTGCAGGTGAGAGATGTACTTATGGTTTTGCACACTCCTTATTCCTTGTTGCGTGATTAATTAGTGATCTGCACCAATGATAAAACATTACAACTTATTCAAATCGTTATACAGAAATAAGAATCGGAGAAGGATTTTTCATACAAAAACTTGGTTTGTGATATAAACTCGCCGGAACTCAAAATCTTAGCTTGTTGGGGTTTAAATATCTTTAAAACGTCTTAAGAAAGCTTAAAATAGAGCTGGAAGGCTTTTGTTCCAGTTTTGGAAGGATTTGGAGAAAAAGGTCATTTTAGCTAGGTTTCTCGATTTAAGTAGTTCTGTAGACCGAATTTTTTTCAACATAAATTTTTTCTATTTAAAACTGTTTGGGCCAAATTTTGTATTTCCTATTTTACCCCTCTAGCGGGATAGCTGGCATCGTGCCACGACCATCTCCAACCAGGGTTCACCGTCACGGTCCATCATGTGGGTTCAACGTGACGACCTGTTCCTAAGAGGTACATCAGGTCCTACATCAGAAGCCCAAGCGGCTTGGACTCAACGTCTCGTATGGCCCATCTCATGGAAGGCCCAA
>WUAT03031873.1:0-20874 GCA_010015005.3 Ulmus americana
TAGTTTTCTCTATTTTCTCTGTTTTTTCCATTTGAATATAATTCAAATACTATAAAGAACATCTATTTTCTCTGTTTGAATATTTTTTTCTGTTCAAATACTCAAAATACAAACTATATTCAAATGTTGAAAATACCATAAAGAACAGACCCATTATGAATTTAAGGATTATATTATAACGAAAAATATAGACTTAAGGATTTTATTATAGAGAAAATATCATAGGTGGCTGCTGACATGTGATTTTTGGTATCGTTTTGGCCACTTTTTATAAAACGTGGTCAAAAATATAGTTTTGATAAAAAAAATTTGTAATAGAAAGGGTTAGATTTGTTCACTTAATCAATATAAAGTTAATGAAACAAGTTTCACCTCAATCGGAGTTCTGGTTTGTTGCTGATAGACATTTAAAGTTTAATAGAAAACTGACGCAAAAACAACTTCAAATGGTGCGTGTGGTTATTACAAGTATTCATTTTAGTTGATTTTTGTGGTTATGGAAAGTACAGTCTCTTAGCTTTTCGGCGAACTAACTTGTGGCAAAATCTGATAATTATAGAAGTATCAAATATAGTCATTTGTTATCACTATTCGAAAAAAAGGGCCATAGGTGAACCAAAAATCACAAGTCGGTGGCCATAGATAAAATTGTCCCTTTATTATATGATATAAAAATTAGTTTAGGGACTAAAAAGCTACAAAATCAAATACTTGGAGGACTATTTGAACCAAAAATTAATTCAGACTAAAATGCTACTAATAAAATGTTCAGGGACCAATCATGCAAAAGAAATACAAAATATATAATAGTTTTGTTCCTAGAAATTCCAAACACAGAAACACTCCTTAAACTAGCCCATAAATTCCAATTCCGTATTTTCTGCTCAGTCTTACCCATTTCTACTCCAGGTTTTCACTTCGTTTCTAACACTTTCCCGCCAAGTTCCAAAGAGAACCTCCAGAATCGGAACCCTAGTGTTCGTCCCTCCCTCTCCAGGACCGTCCGGTCCACAATCGGACCTCCGATGACCACGATCGTCACTTCCAGAGATGTTCAAGAGATTGTTTCGAAGCTCTCTTCTGATAAAGCCAAAACTCGAGAAGTATTTTCTACTCTCTCATCGCTTTGCTTTTCCCACTGTTTGGTTGCCGGGAAAACGTAGGAGAACAAAAAGGAAAATGAGAATAAACCTAAACGGATGAGATATATTATGTTTGGACTCTGGATTATTAAATTTTACAGAATAACTGTGTCGGGAGCTTAGATGCTCGTCTATGAATGTTATTGATTGATGATTCGAATTAAAAAGAGTAAAATTGCGAGCAGAAAAGGTTTTAAGTTCAATCAATTGAAATAAATACTTGATTGCATAGTCGTTTTTGTTCAGTGATTGGAACAGTGGATTCCGATGTGTTGTACATGATCTCTTTTGTTTTCTATGCTACCAAACAGACAGTGAAAATTCGTGTTTGTTTTATCTTGGTTTTGGTCTTTGAAGGTTTTTGTTTCTTTGTTTTACATATTCTGCTTTGATTTTCATGTATAGGAAGGGATAAAGCTGTTAAATACATGGTTGGAAGGAGAAAGGTCGTTTGGTTTCTGTAAATTTCTAGGGCAGAACACTTCAAAGCTTCAACCGGATGATATTCCTCACGGTAAGATCAAAATTTAGACATGAATCATGTAATCATTAAATTTTAGGAACTTTTTATGGGATGGTTATATTTTGTTAAGTAAACTGCTTATATTGGTTGTGCAGCTGAAACATGGCCTTTTATTACTTCTCAACTGATTCAATGTGCTTCTTTGGAGATATCCTCTAGCAAGCGACGATTGCCGAAGTTGATATTTGCAAAGACTCTCCGTACTGTTGTGCAGCGAGCTGAAGATGGTAAGTTTTCTGGTAATTATTTGACAACATGGCTATGATACTGAGTTTTCATTTTATTTATCCTTGTAAATGATTTGTGGGGAAAATCATATTTATGTTATTGATTTGATAACATAGGGATCAGCTTGTAACTAGTCCATGTGAATGTGTAGGGTCGTACATAGGAAGTAATGCAAGAAGTATTTTCTTACAGTTTTTGTTTTTATCATCATTTCAGATAAGACATTGCCTTTACTATCTGTGGTGAAACTGTTTTTTAATCATATATGGGAGGTTTTGAGCAATGTTCCAAGCTTTCAGTCAGAATACGGGATTATTCTTCGACATCTTTTGTCTGTCAAAGATTATCGTTTTCACATGAGGAAGCGTATTTATTCTAGTGAGTATTATACTTATCTAAACCTAAAGACCCTTCTCTTAAATTTTTAGCTGGTGGATCATTGCCTACTTTTCCATTGTAGGCCTGGTGCTTCTGTACATGGAAAAGGTTGAAACAAGCTTAAGTGGGAATAATGATAATCAATATAATCCCAAAGAGGAGGTATTTCGCTGCATCCTGACGCTCCAATCACTTCTGGAGAATCCTCCTGGAGATTTACCTAATAATCTCAGAGACGACGTTGTCAAGGGTTTTGTAAGGATTTTCTCTTATGTTAGGTAGACAACTTGTGCCTGTTTATATTGCATTGTTTTTGTTATTGGTCATTGTGTTCTTGGCCTCGATTTCTATATCTGCACCTGTTGAAATGTTTATGGTTTCAATGTTAGTTATTATTTCTGAATTGTTGATATTTAGAATGTTTTGCCAACTTTTTTGTTTTCACATGTCCAGGGATGAGAGGAAGATTTCACGGAAACTTATTGAGTGTGTTAACATATATTTGTGTAAAGATGGTCCTAATTTGGGTTCTCATGCACTGGACATACATGATGCTGTACAGCAGTTTGTGGTCCGTTGTTGGCTGACAACACACGACCGAGCTCTTAAGGTTTCATAATCACACATTTAAGCAATTTAGTATTGTAATTTTAATTGTTAATTGTGCATGCTGTGGCAATCCAGTGTGTGTAATGTGTATTTATTATGTTTTTGCAGGATGCGCTTATTCTATATGCAAGGTTACAGCTAAATTTGACTAGAGGTGTTACGGATGGGAGTGTTCTGGTAGAACAACTTTTGGACATAATCTGCAAGGAACTAGATCAAAGCTATACATCCGGCAGTAGTGTGCCTAGGTCAGTATCCTTGTTTTTCTTATGCCCCTAGTTTGTCCTGCTGCAGGATAGTGTGGCTCTAATATTTGTTGATGTTCATGTGAATATCCAGGGTAGACGCAGCTAAAGATGATAAATTTGGAGCCTTGAGTAGTTCACAGTATCATCTGGTTGAGCTTGCAGCTGCTGTATTTTTCCGGGTAGCTATTCCCTCTGGCTTAATGTGCCATATCTGCATTATAATTTATTCTCTACTGTGGATTATTATTCATTTTAAAAAGCGTTAGTTATTGCTTAAGGTTTTGAATCTCTTGCATGGAAATTTCTAATTTTTTTTAGGGATTTAGATTTTTGATTTTATTAAGTTTCAAGATGCTCTTCTTGATATTTTAAAATTTCTGTTAGATTTTTCTTGCTCATTTTTCACATTCTCATTTTTTTCCCCCAATTTTATTCTGTACATAAATTGATATATTTTTTAATAAATTCCCAACTCCAAATTATTTGGCATTTCATCTTTCACTCAAACTTTAAGGGATTAATGGGGTTGGATTACGTCTTAGGTTTGAATTTTCGTTGAAAGGACTGGTGAAAATATCATGTAAATACTCTGGACATGCAAATTATTTGAGAATAGTTTTAAGTTTGTCAGTTTTCCTGAGACATATTTGTTGCTAGCTAATATGATTTCACTTCTCAGGCTTGTGCTAACGTAGCTAAAGCACCATCATCTGAAAAGAGGGTAAAGAGAGAGCATGCCGCTGCACATTTAAGAGACTCGCTCATGAAAGGAAAGTGGCTATGGTAAGTTTTTAGTTAACCTATTGGGTTTGTAATCTAACTTGTATTCTTAAATTTGATGTTATCACTTCTATATTATTCTTTAATGTTATATTGAATGGATTCTATATTGAGTTATGATGGGAAAATGGCATGAATTGAGGAAATTCATGTGAAATTGAATTTTAATTCACTCTTAGGACAAAAAATATATATTTTTAGTTATTTATTAGTCTTACTCTTGTTCCATGACAGTGGATGAACTGTTAGTGTGCTTAAAATGTTTTTCTGGATAATTTATATGATATGGTTATGCATAAAATTTGTCCTTTCCTAGATAATAATGCTTGTGCATATTTCGCTTTTAATTTATGTCATTTTATTACAATGAGCTTGTGTTAAATGATAAGAGGTCCTGGCCAACAGGAATGCAGCATTTTGTCGTCTCACTCGTAACTACAGTACACGTATTTGTAAAGACCTTTTGATCTACTGGTTTAATGGCATATGTTCAAGCTTTGAAAGGTACTTACTTTGTGATGAGTTGTACGCAGTTTGTCTATTATAATTGTAACTATTATTCTGCTATTGTTAGTTACCTTGTTGATATTTTTGTACTCAAGAAGTGAACGGTGGATAATTTGTGGTGGGGGATTCGTGGTGTTTTCTTCTCTTAACTCCTTCTACTTCCTGCTTCTCCCCTTCCCCTTCCCCTTCCTCCTTTTGTATAAGCATAGAAGAAGAAGTCAGTATATCTGTCTTCTTGTTTCTTTTGTTTGTGTTTTCCATGGATGGGTGTAATAATCATTTAACAGAGAACATTATTTTATGCACAATTTTAACAACAGTTGTTTAGTTGAGTGCCATGCATGCCTGTTTAGGTAATTGCTTCTTGATAACATGATAATTTTTAAATGTGTTTGTTTGCATGCTTGTTTAAGCCATAGCTTCTTGGTGACACAAGTTTTTCTGCATACTTGATTAAGTATTTGCTCTGTTATGGCTAATAGATTAAGATGGATGGATGTCTGTACACATGCTTTTCCTGTTAAAATGGGAGAAAGTTGGACTGATTGCATTATGCTCATGTGCAAAATTTCTTATCCGAAATCTATTGCAGAATCATGAATGATGCAAACACGGGACATGCTTATGAGGGTTTGTTATGGACTTTGAGGTATGATTCTATGGCTTCCTATATAAAGAGACAATATGTCCTGCTACTAACCCGGTTTAATTTTTTATTTTATTTTATTTTATTTTTTCTGTAAACATTAGAATGTCCCTTAAAAAAAGGTGAATTAGATATTTATGTTTGGGCTTGCCTATTGATTGTTTTGGGATTGAACCTTTAGATTCTGTCACTCTCTCCACCTCGTGATTTTCTTCCTATAAGCTTATACATTCCAATCTGCTGCCATCTAAAGGAGTTTGCAGGAACTTTCTTCTGTGTTACTGCTTCCAGATTCAACAGTAGAGACGTCATTAAGTTCTTCTGCCTTGTCCGAGGTATTATTTTAAACTACATATGTTTTTAGCAATAGGATTCTTTGCACTTTTGTTTTAATACTTGCGTGGTTTGTTGTTTGATAAGATACAAAATATTCTTAAAACAAAAAAATTGTTAGGAATAATAGATTGTTATATCCTGACCACCAAACTTTGATCATACCCTTTCTCTAACCCCTTGTTTGGTAGGAGGAGAAGTAGGAGGAGAGAAAGAGGTAAGGAAGGAAAATACGATGTGTAGTTATTTAGTAGAAGAGATTTTTGGAAGGAGTGGAAAACAAAGGGATTAAAAAAATCCAACGAACATGACATTCATAGTGTATCATCTAGCTAATATATAGTGTGTGATTGTTCGGTAGAGAAGACTTTTGGATGGAATAGAAAATAGAAGAGAACATTACATTACCTAGGTATTTACTTTTTCCCTCCCTCTTATTTTCTCTCCTTCCTACCAAACAAAGCAAAGGTTGAACTGAATGGTTGGTTTTCATGTGTATGCCTATGCACCAAAATTCAGGTTGTAGTCAGAGCTATTTGTAGATGTGCTAAAAACTCAAGTCATATTAATTTGGTGTTTTCCTTCCTTCATTGAATTCAATAAACCCTAAGACTGCTATCTTAAGAGGCTATTGTGCTTTCTTTGGGAACTGAACCAATTTTAGTTGTATTCTTTGCCGTGCTATCTTAAGACGCTATCATGCTTTCTTCAGTAGCTCGAACAATGATATGGTTTTTTGCTAATGGTATATATAACTAGAGGATTCTAAAGAAATGGGTTTTAGAAATACTTGAACCTGTCAACAACATAGTTTTGACAGTAAGCAAGATTAAGATGGAATTCATTAAGTCTCATTTGACTTTTTGGAACTGTTCTCTTATGTAACTGTTCACTTATATTTGATGCTACATTATGCTAAATGGAGCTAAGCATGGCTTTTCTTGTCAACTGTGTAGAACCAAAAGTTTCAACCAAGTCTTTTAGTTCTGCTGTAATTAAGTCATATTGGAATTTTTATTAATTTATGGACGAAAATGTGCAGCTCCACTGTAGCTGGCGATCAGTATGGAGCTGCTTGATGCATGGGTTACCAATATTCAGTAATGTAGCTGCAGTAGTAAGTTGTACTTCACACATATTCTGGATTGCGTATTGACTATTAATTTGTTGATGGTTTGCAATTATTAATTTCTTCTCAATCATTCTGTTCCACGTAATAATTGCATTGGATGGGTTTTTTTTGTGCATTTCTTGGAAGTTATTTGGGTTTGTAAATAGCTGTAATAGTGTGTCTAACTGTTTCTTGCATACAAGATTTTATCTTCAATGGGATTCTTATTTATGCTAGTTATACTTGACATGGTAATTTATATTTTGAAAAACAAAAGCTCTTATTACAATTAATTCTGTCTAACACACCTTATCATTGATGAAGTGTTCACTTCCATCAAAAGAATTGATGCTTCAAAATAAAAATGGCCTGCTAGTTTCAATAGACATTGGGTTCTTTCACAAACTTAGACTTATAGGTGCTCTTTGCAATTGGGAGCTTCCTTATCAGATTTTTAGGATTGGAATTTATTCTTTTGCAATGTTTTTCCTTGGAGCATTTGTGTCTTACTGATCTTTATTTCCTGTGAAAATATATGTTTTCAGTATTGTACTTTGCTCTATGTTATTACTTAAAGAAAAGGAACCACTAGTCAAGTTGGACCTTTTGTCAAAAATCAAGGTTTTTATTCATAGTGCATGAATTTGCGCAGGTTGATGCTGCTCTTATGCTTCTTGGTAACATAATTTCAAGTGTGAGTATAAGAATTTTCCCTGTTACAAATATTATAGCATTTCTATGAAGTTCGGCAATGCCTCTGTAGGCGTTCTTCATGAACGCTCATACTTCAGCCTACAAAATTTCTTATGGTATTTTCTTTCCCAGGACGTTATAAATATGTTGGTCACACCTCATGATGTATGGGACCTTAGATTATTCAAACAGATGCCATCAATGTAAGCACTTTGTCATTTTACATTCATAATGTGATAATAACATTTCTGGGAGAATTTTCCAATCACTTTGTTAGTGTTATTTGGGCAAGATGTGGGATCAGCTTCCTCATTGTTGACATTCCATCATATAAACTGATTTGGTTCATAGTTCCTGGTTCTTGTGAAAGAGGGAAATGTTCGCCATGCACTAACTTGCAGTTTTACAGCTTATTTCATTGATCTGCTGTGTTCACAAACAACCTGCCAGACCTTTGTTTTGTCTTCAAAAAAAAAAAAAAAATTTGCAATTAGAAATATGTTAATTTGTAACCTCATTCCCATTTTATTATTATTTTCAGTTGCACAGTTTTCTTTAAATAAATGGTATCACGAGGTGAAATATAGAGTTTAGTACATTGAAGAAAATTCCATGTTTTTCATAGGTACGACCAATGAAGAACACATAAAGAGGTTCTTAGTTTGGTACTCCCTTTTTTTCTTTCTTTCTTGGTTTCAATCTTTAGCTGAGTTACAATGATAATAAATACTAACATGATTAAAATTGGGAGTCTGTGGGTTGCTTCATTTTGCCCATATAAGGAAAATGATGCATTACTATCGTACATGTGGAAGAATGCTCTATCTTATCCTTTTTACTTCCTCTCTCATTATGATATCTTTTGGTGGCATATATTCTGCACTATTTTTGGCTGTTATTGAGAATCAGATATATTTGATTGAATTTTATGATATGCAGGTCTGTTCTGTACTTCATTTCATGCTACTTTTCAAGGAAGGGGTCTCAAGTAAGTGGCTTGTTAGCATTCTCTGACCTTTTCCTTGTCTGTAAATTAAAGAGACAGCTGCTTGCAGACATACACGAGTTCAAATGAAGTAGCATACTAATCAGCTGGGAATATATATAAATGTATAATACAATCGAACTTTCATAGAGCTCTTCTGATACATACATATCTCAGAGTCTGTTGCACACATACACAGACTTAAGATATGAGGAGGCTTACCGCAAGACTTAGTTTCAGATTAGTTAAGATTGTAGTAAGCTAGGCCTTACCAGCTTTTACCCTAAATAAGTCCTCTTCCTCTGGTGTTGAGACACCAATGCATGGTATTGGTGATGCCACAATATAGTTATGAGTGATAAACTGCTCAAATTGATGAAGTGAGGCCCACATGTAAAATTTGTTGTATCTAATAATTTCATGTGTGTGCAGGGTGACTTTCGAGATGTCTTACATCTCAGGAGAAACCTACTAAAAGCAGTTTTGGGTCATCTTAGCTGGCAGGTTTGTTCAATCCTATTGGAAAGAAAAAAATATTGGCTTCTCTGTGGCAATATGTTCTGAAAGACCTAAGTTTTTGGCATCTAATGTTGCTCTTTATTATGTCTTGTTAATAAATGTGATAGTTGAGTTTATTTAGAATGTCGCTAAACTAAATTATTTGCAATGTCTTATTGAAAGTTTTTCATATTGACTACTGCATATGAGTTTCTACTTTCTTCTTGCTGTTTTTGTTTATTCTCTATTTTGAAGCCTGTAAATTGCGATATGATACATTATTAGTATGTGATTTAACGCTGCGGCATTATAATAGAATGTGGTGAAGCTCAACTCCTTGGTTGATTTTTCCTTTGTTGAGCTGGGACTGTTTGGGTCTGTCTTATTATAGGTTTGATCGATTTGTATATTGTTTCTCCTCATCCATATTGTTTTATCTTCTTCTAATAATTTCCCTTGTATGTTTGGAGGTGCATTTCATTCCACCCCCCCAAAAAAAAAAAAACAGATCTAATGCTACAGATTTCTAACTGGTTCTTATGCAGGAGACTTCTGTGTTTAATGAGCACATGATATTGTTGTTGCCTGCAGCTGTTTATGCTCTTTCTTGTGGTTGTTCTCCTTTTATGCAACGTCCCAGAAGATTTCTCCATGTCTATGGTTTTGAAGATGTTAATGAGGTGACAAATGACCGGGTTAAGGTACTTGGTGAATTGTTTCAATTCCATCAAATTGAATTCATTCATAATAGTTGCCACAACAAAGCTGAATGCCGATTTTCAAATCATTCTTGTAGACTGAAGATCTTGACCATGGTTCTCTGCATGACTTTTTTGATTGCTCTGTTGAAGTACTTGCTAATATTGATATCGATTCCTCTGTTGAGGTATGAAGATTTTGTTTTAACAAATGCTTTTGTATATTGGACTTCACTTTGATTTTTACTTTCTGGGCTTGAACATCTCCAGAATTCCTCATCTCAAAGCTATCCAAGCGTTCGCCTTCCACGGCAGCTAAGAGAACCACTGCTGCTTGAAATGGAGACCTTGGTTCTTGGAGTTCTGGTAGAAAAGGATGTTGCAAAGAGGCCTCTGTCAGAGTTATTCTTTATATGCGCTCTTTTATCTAACTTCATCTACGGGTCATTCTTGCTGAGGTTTCTCTCATCTACTTTTCTGCATTTGAATTTGATTGCATTAAGATTGAGTTACTGTGTACTTAAAATGCAATGGGAAACAATCCTTTGTCCTTGTTTGGAATGTCATATTTTTAATTTTCAAATTGCGTTTGGCTTCTGAATGTTTTACATTATCTGGTTCTTCGCAGGAAAGGAGAGCGAGTTTTATTGTTCCTTTCAAAAATGGGTCAGTACCTGTTAGAATTGCTGGATTGCGCTGTTGATGCAATCCAGGGAAATCACAATGACCTACTATTTCTTGGCTGCTTAAGCACTGAGTCCATTTCTAGTTGTCGTACTCTTGTTGCTTCTTTAAGGAGTTTAGCTTGCTCTCCTCTATTTGTTGGACGGACAGATCAAAACTTCACTAATTTTCCACTTCATGGTGCGCTTATCGGTTCAATGGAGAGGCTTCTAAAGGCTCTTGCTAGAGTGTATGAAGAACATTGTAATTCTGTAACTAGTCTTCAGTCTGAAACGATCCTGCAAGACTTGGCTGTGTCTAATACTCCACAAAATTTCTGCCTGGATATGGACTTAGATGTGGGTGATGATTCTAGAGATGGAGATATTTTAGCTGTTGGTGGGAATCTTGTCACTGGTGCATCTTCGTCTGCAGAGAAATGGAAGTTGGGCATGATTTTGCTTATTTCAGGATTTTTTTCAGTTCTACAGGTTGTTACATGGGATACTCTTTTCGAACTCATGAAAAAAGAATGTGATTCAAAGGTAAGTTGGATAGTTATTCAGATTTGTTTGCTTTTCTGAAATTTTCATGCGTTAGAATTGATCTTACTTGTGCTCTATTTTCTAATTGTTATTAAAAACAGGTGCGTGAAAGAATTCTGTACAATCTTTGTCAACATCCCTACTGGTCTTCTACAAAAATTACAGAACTGGTATGAAAAAGAACTGGATGCCAATCAGATAAAAATTGCAACAAGATGTAGAGATGCACGATGGTTATAACCTAGGATATGTATGCTTGTAGGCAGTTTATTGATTGACACTATACTTGTCTTATTTACAGGTCAAATTTATGAATCGCTTGGTTAAGATGCAATTGAATCTTAAGCTCAATTCTGTTAACACTGTAGCTGCTATCCGTGCTTTGATTGGGACCTTGTTGTCCTCTAAATCTAATACAATCAGGAATAGTGATATGGAGTCTGAGCAGGTGAATTCCAATAGCTTGTGTTGTTGTTTTTAATTTTTTTATTTTAAATATAAATTATGGGACAAATCTGCTATGAGAAGAACAATCTCTTACGTAGCTTTAATATACTAGCTACTTTTAGTTTCATTGCATAGGTAAAAATTGTTAGAATGAAAGCTTATGCAGGAAATTAACAAGTCTGTTGGATGAACCAGGAGACAAATGGTTTCTAGTCTTCTAGACATGGAAAGCTTATTAGGGAATGAAGAAAAGAAAGCAGAACTTAGAAACTAAAACTGTTCCATACCTCCTTCTCTAATGTGTCAAAGGCGTTTGTAGAAGCAGCATTTATATTTATGCATTTCATACAAAAGCATAAGATCATGCTCACCAATATATTCAATTTTTATGGCAGTTGTGCAATTCTTACAGAATTGATAATGTACCAGTAGTTGTGTGGCAGAATTTGTGTTGCTGGGGTTGTTTGAACTAAAAAATCATTGTTATAAAACTTTTTTGTCCCCAAGGATGGAGAAAAGTTACGTTTCATGCTATCATGCTTTTTTATGCCCTCTTCTTTTCATAGTTCATGTTTGAACCTATTTTACTTAAAAAAAATTTCCTTAACAAAGGGATAATTATGATTAGGTTCATTTATGCTTAAATGATTCTTATGATAGAAGTCCTTCGGTTATTGTGAGAATTTTTGTTTGGTTTAACTAACTGCTTCAAAATATGTTTCAGACGTTAGTATGTTTTGGAGATCTGGTGAACAAAGTTGCTGAATTTGATCATCTTGAGTGGTTTGGACGTGTTAAGCTGATTGATTGCATATGCGATTTTGTGTTACTAAGTCCTCAAATTGGTCAGGTGATTTTTCTTTAATGAGGGGCCATTTTACTTTTAAATTTTGTGGCCATAAAGCATAAATGTGCACACGAGTTGTAGAATTATTTTCATTTGCCAATGCTACATTCCAGGACAAGGATGGCATGCATATTACATTATTTATGTGTCAGTAACGTATGAAGCTTTATTGGAAAATGTGCTCTTATGCTTCTATATTGCACTGTTTGAAAGTTAAGTGAATTTAAATGCAACTTCGTATGTATTCATCACTTGGAATGAAAGTAGAAAACCACTGAAAATATTAGTTGCAAGAAGAAAGGAGAAAAGAAAGTTGTTTTTCTTGGTCTTTTTAGACCATGACAGCTGTAACTACACATTAGGTGATTTGCGTAACAATTGTCAGCTGTGTCTATGCTTTTTGGTTGGAGAATTGCCCTTAAATTTTAAAGGCGTTCAATTTGCTTGTCTTGTTATACTAATTCTTTGTCTATCACTTGGTTTGTTGTTTACTTGTAAGTTAATTTCCCGGTTCCAGACGAAAACAATTATTTCTTTCTCTATTTGGTCATTTTTAACAAGTTTAGGAGCAGATTTATGATCCTAACTTTGAATTATTATGTTGTGTGGTTGCTATGGTATGACGCTCTACAGACAATGATTGAGAGGTTGCTACTGATGCTTCAAGATACTGATTATCGAGTTAGATTCTGTGTGGCTAGACGAATTAGTGTCCTTTTCCAAACATGGGATGGGCACGAGGAATTATTCCAAGATATCTGGTGAGTTCTTCAATTTTCCCATGCCTTTTACCTTTTAAAGCCGTTGCAGCTTGATTTGGGTCTTTTTGAAAATCTTGGCTTTTCCCCTCCTCTTCGTTTGCATGATGCTGACATTTAAAAACACAAACTCAAAATTGATGGTTTGTAATAACAATTTTCAGTTTCTTGTGACTTTGCTTTTGACCAATATAGTTAGTTCTAGGTTGTTCTAGTGAATTTGCTTTTCATTAAACGTGCAGGACGTACAGGGTATCTTGTTCTCATAACTTGCACATTAACTTTTCAGCAATTAAATGAAGTTTAACTTGTATTTGTCTTTTGGTTAGGCAAAACTATATATATATATATAGGATCTAAAATTAATCACTAGTCTGTGTTATTTGTTTTGATTTCACATTCTAAATTAGAATTCTAAGTTTTGGCAAAGGTGAACTTATGAGGTGGTTTCTTTCAAACCTAATAATCTAGAAATATAAACAGTGATTTTATATTTTGAGATTGGGTAAGCTGAAGAGTAGATAAATATAGTTTAGTTTTTTTCACTGCTAAAGCCTTGTTCATGCTTCATAACTGCATAAATGCAGCTGATTTTCTCACTTGACTTTTTTACCATAAATATGAATGCTAAATCTTATAGAACATATGAATGTTAAATTTTCAATATGTACCAAAACAAGTATTTCTGCATACTAACGTCTCTTTTTATGATGGCTTGTTTTTAGTTCCAATTTTGGCGTTACATTGGTGACTTCCTCAAAAGAAAAACTAGTTACTGCTAGTGTCGTCTTAGCTTCTGGTCCACAGCCTAGCCCCATAATGGAAACTGTTATTATTACTCTTATGCATCTTGCATTGCACAGTGATAACGTAGAGTTGGAGGTATTACTTTTTTTTTTCTTTTTTTTTTCATAGACATGGTTTATTTTGCATAAAGAAAGCCTAACTTGTTGAATGTTAGTCCCTGCAATGTAAATCTGTTTTTTTTTTTTTTTTGCCTCTTTAAATTTAGTAGCTTGCAGAATGATGGTATTACTAAACATTTTGGAAAATTTTTCTTTTCTCTAAAAAATAATAAATGAATAAAAAAAATAATTAGTACTTGCATGGTAATTTGTCAAACGCTACACGACATTCATCTTGTTATTTGTGAAATAGTGCACTTTATGTTGCATCCTGAGCTTTGTTAAACTTTCTAGCCTTGAGTCTTTCTTGTAATTGAGATTAAAAGTGCCAAGCAATTTAGCTGAGGGACCAAAGTGTAAAAGAAATGATAGTTTGAGAACTAATTGTGTAATTTACCTTGGAATATATTAGTGACCGTTTGATTTGGTACCATGAGTTTTCTTTTCAAAATGCAAAATTTTAATTGAATTTGTTAAATTAATTATAACGCTGCTGTATTTTGTATTCATTTGGTTTACTCAATGGACCTGCAGGCCATATTTATGATCTGTGCGGTTTCTGCCATTGATCCTAGTCAGAGGTACAGTATTGCTCTTTGTTTTTCATTTTCAATTTGGCATGTTAATGGTTTCTTGATTGTTAAACCTTATCATTTTTATTTTCGTTATTTCAGGGAATTGATATTTGTGGTACTCAATAATCTTTCCAGAAAGCTTCAGTATACATCTAGGTTCAAGGTGATGAAGAATAGTTCTCTTATTTCAATGTTGACACTTGTGGTGCCATACACTTTTATGAAGAAGCTTGTGCTTTGTACCACTTATTAATTTTTAATGAATGTTCATCCAAATGAAGTATAGAAGTAATTCAGCTTTCTTATGGTGTAGTTTCTTTATGATAGAACCTATATATAGCTTGATTATTTAAATTTCCTCTGCAGTACTTGGAGGAACTCATAGGATCAATTCTCTTTTCTTGGGTTGCTTGTGGTGTAAACTTAGCTGCACTTGTTGAGGTAAAGTACTCATTCCGTCTTCTACATCAATATGTCTAAAACTGTGAGAAACTGGTTTTTTGTACAAGCTGGTTATTGGGCAATTTTCTTTGCAGATAAGACAACTCTTTGTCTCAGATACCGAACCTAGTTATTTCATGCAGTATTGTTGCAATTGGATTCTTCCAGCTCTAATTCTGAATGGTGATGACTCCAACCTCAGTTGGGTTGCTAAGGTAGGATTTAAGAGATCAATTTTAGAAACTCACACTTACATATATGATGGGGTATGTCGTATTGTTAATGTCCTAATTTTTAATTTCTTACTCTTAATTAAACATTTTGTTAGGTACGTTGATAGAACAAATTGTGTGTTTATTCTTTTCTTTGATAAGGAACAACACAATTGAAATTCATCACAAAGAGAAGAATAATTGGGTTACTTTTCATTTTTCTCCAACAAGATTGAATGCCATTGGTTCTCATATTCAGTAATTCTAACATTTTACTGTGTAAATTTGTTGTTTTTTTCTAAATTGAGTATTTTGTTTCAGATAGCAGGTCAACCTTTGGCAGTTCTGGTCAAAAATCATTTTGTCCAGATATTTTCAATTTGTATGGGATTGCATTGCAGTAAGACATCCAAGTGGGAAAAGGGTGCAGTTGTTCTTCAGAGTTCAATTTTACATCTTGCTCAGATATCGGAGAGTGAACGAGACTCACTCATAAAGAAACATATGGTCTGCTACTTCTCTGGATTTAATTGAATGGTGATTTTTATTTCAATTTTGATGCCAATGTGAGCTACACAATTTTTTTATTAGTTAATTTAGTTTTAGAAATTTTGAGCTTATCAATCATTTTTAGTAGGTAAGAACACCCACATGGTTCCTGTTTAAAAATGTTTTCTTTAACTTATGCAGATCACCTTATCTTCTCTTGGCATATCACTGTATAATATATTCCGGAATTGTGATTTGTTATGAGGTTCAAAAATGAGAGTCAGACATGTTTTTTCAACTCCGATTATAGGATTTCTTATGTTTGATTGGAAATTATGATAGAATTGCTAGCGATTAATTTTCATTGAAAATAGATCATTAGTCAGTGCTGTTATCTTTTTATGGAACTTCGTTTGTCTCTCCGTACTGAGTTTAACTTGTCCATGCTTTTCTTTGGTCTGATATGAATTATATCTCATGAATGATCAAATAAAATATACATCATATTGTTTGTTTGTCCAAGATATTAATTTGATGATTATGATGCTGATCTTTTCTTTTTCATTTTAGGTATTTATTGTCAGCCATATCCTGTCTCTTGCCTCTTGTGCATCAGAACCTGCAGTTCCATTCTTTCCTACAGATGTAGTTACACAAGCAATTCAAACTGTTGTTGATGGTTTTTTGGAGTTGTGAGTTATTTCCCTTCACTTCTTAATATATTCTCTGTCTTTTTGTTGCTTTGCTAAATTGTTTTTGTTGGACTCGTTTAGGGAGGATTATCCAACAAGAGCTACTGTTGTTGACAGAATTAACATTTTTCGGTCAGATAGAGTTTTCATGGTGATAATTTTGTTTCGTACTTTCTTTTCATGTTCTTGTTCAGTTAGCATGGCCAATGAACTATAGGAACTAAATGGCTGTCTTTATTGTGCAGTTTATATTAGAACTACATTATAAAATTGCAGCAGCAATCCATCCTAGGCATAAATGTCATCCCTTGGCTGGAATAGAGGTGCTTACAGATATTCTTGGACATAGGGTTGTTGTTTCAAGCACTTCCAAGTGAGTATACAATATAGTACTTTGTGATTTAGTTAATTTTAATATTGCTTGCTCAGAATGTGACTTAGTTTGATATGTTGAGATGTAAAAGCCTTTAGCGTACTTCAATATTATTTTCCTTTGTTCTCTTTTAACTATGATAGTGTGTGATGACTATCTTCTTTATGATTGATAAGTTTTATTTGGTGATCTAAATTGCTTGCCTTTCTGCTCTCTTTTATTGGATATTTCTCTAGGTTGGGTTTGGTACTTACTTTATAAGAGATGTTCTCCAAGATACTGTGCTCTTTTACTGTTACTATATTAGCTTATTAAGATGTCGTGATGAATGACGTCGACGTGAAAATGAACGAGGAGAGTTTAATAAATATTTCTAAACAGTCTTCATTTTTCCAGCATGTAAATATATATATATATATTCTGTAAACTGAATATGAATTTCACTTAAAAGTTACTATCTAGTAGATTCACAGACATCAGAAGGCACATTTATACAATGATCCCCAGCTTTGATAAATTTTCATCGTTCCAAGTTTGGAACCTTAGCTATTTTGCGTTGACAAATAAAAAGGCATTGTTCCGTATTTGGATTTTCACTCTCGGTTTGCTTTGTGTTTAACAATGTTCGATGTCTAACAGAAGAAGAAGGATAAACGTGTTTTGCTTGAAAGCTTGATATGAATAGGATGTCTTTTGCACAAACTGTGAGAACTTGTTTGCTTCGTCACTTGGTGTAGAAATGTTGTCATGAACCCTTTTAAATAGCTTTCGTTCCAAGTTTGGAACCTTAGCTATTTCGCGTTGACAAATAAAAAGGCATTGTTCCTCGTTTGGAACTATGTTGTTTTCTGTCTTGGTTTGCTTTGTGTTTAACAATTTTCGATATTTTGAAGAAGAAGAAGAATAAACGTGGTTTGCTTGAAAGCTTGATATTTAATAGGATGTCTTTTGCCCAAACTGTGAACTTGTTTGCTTCGTCAATTGGTGTAGAAATGTTGTCATGAACCCTTTTGTTTTTTTCCTCTTATGCCAATGAAAGTCCACCAAGGTTGCTTACAACCATTTTGTTTTTAGATTTTACTTTTAAGGACTGGAAGGTATAGTTGCAAATATATAAAAAGAAATAAAAAATAAGAAGAAAAAAAACCTTCATGTTCTTGACGACTATAAATTGGTTGATTTAATTGATTTGATGGTATGATTTATGTGTTGCAAGTGTTGTGCTATAATTAAGCCTTTATTTGGCTAAAACAGCTAGCACCTATACAAGAAATTGTTAAATTTAACCAACAGCGAAATAAAGTCTGCATATTTTGCCAGCATCAAAATCTATACAGAGGCAACATGTTCTTCCTAGGAAATTTTGCCTCCATTAAGGCAATATCTCATCTAGGAAATAAAAAAATAACAGAAAAAAATAAACAGAGTTTATGGTTATAATATCCATTCTGGTTTTGCAATTTATGATAGTTGTCATGTCGCATTGCTATGTTTAACTTTTCATTTTTGATGTCTGATGCAGCTATCTTTTCAATTTGATTGGGCAATTCATTGATTGTTATGCTTTACAAGATCAATGTTGTCGTATCATTTTTGCACTGCTAAAAACTTTCAAAAGTAATCCATCGAAAGAAATGACTTGTGTGCTTGGCGAGCAACTTCAGGTATGTATCTTTGTTGATTCATAATGTTGTTCTGTGATTCTGCTCTTTTTCACTCTTACTGGAATATGGTTTATGCAGTTTTTGGTATCAAAGTTGGTGGCATGTTCCATTTCTTTTCAAGCTAATGGAGAGCAGTCTGGAACTAGACCATCTCAAGTTTTTCCTCTGCTCCTCCAGCTGACTCTGGATTTGGATCCATCTCTTTATGATTACATCAGTGTAGCTCTCTTGAACCAAACATTTATTTCCTGTCTGTTGGCACTTTCACTGTGCATTGCAATCTGCTATTAAACTGATTTGGTTGAATGCTTTAATTTGTGCAATTTCGCTCTGACAGGAACTAGAACCTTTCCCTGAAATAGATATCTTTGACAAGATTAGAAAGTTCCATGAGGAATTATGCCGGAATTACTCTCCTAGAGATCACTTATTAAAGGCAGACTTTCTCTACTTTTAAATGTTTCTATTGTCATTTATATAATCTATGAACCATTTCTACCTCCTCTTTCACTAATTTTTCCTGTGTTCTTTCCCTAATTCAGTTTGTGAAGAGATCTTGCTACCTTCCTCCAAGATTACTTCTGTGGAGGTAATTCCTCTTTTTTTTTCTCTCTCTTATGTTGGTATAAAGCTTGAGGTTAGAGGTGGATTCTGATGTAGGTTAGTTGTTGGTTTAGAATGAAGAAGTTTAGTGCTTAATATCAAGTGTTCAACTGAATACTACTGAAATTTATGGTATTGAGTTTGTTAGTTGAAAAAATGTTTAGTGATTTACTTTTCATTGCCAAGACTTACAACACAGCTGCTTTTAAGTGGGTCTAAGATGCTTCTACACCTGGTTATTTTGTTGTAGTCTTCAAGCATTGCACAAGAAGTTCCTTGCTGAGGAAACTTGTTGGAGTGATAAGAACACAGAAGATCCCACAAAAGGTGCACTCTGGCACTTTGACCATGAAATTACAAATGCTATCTGGATGCTAGTACGAATGTGTGGTTCTGATGATGGAAATATTGCTCGAGAATTGGTGTCCGATTTTATTTCTAGGGTATTGTTATAATCCTTTTTGTGTTCTTTTGTTGCCAATGTTGGCTATTCAATTATGGAACAACTTTTTTAGCTATTCTTTTTTTCCAGAAATTTTTCTCATGTTGCGTGTTAATGCAGGTTGGTATTGGTGACCCATATTCTGTTGTTTTCCATCTGCCTGGAAGCTCTATGTCCTGCAGACCTATAAATCATGATTTTTCCACAGAAGTCAACTTTCAAATGGATACTGGCATATGTGAAGATCTTCTAATTGCACTTTTAAAGCTTTTAAAGAAGTACCTGATGGATGATTCTGTTAAAATAGTCGATATGACTTCTCAAGCTCTTAGGGTAAGTATGTTAGGTTCACATGGTGTTTGTGGAGTGTTTGCTGTTACGTCGATAAAGTTGAAACATCACCCCTTATTTGTTGATCTTCTGATATTTGATTACAAAGAATTGGCATATCTACAAGATTGTGAATCAGTATAAGCATAGGTTGTGTTTTATGTGGAAAAAGAATATGATGAAGGTATTGGTTGTGTTTGTGGGAGTAAAATACATCTTCTATTTGCTTAGGTTCTGGCTCCCATTTGACCATATTCTGGTCCCTACTATACATCAGTAGAATTTAAGTTTTGAGTTAAAACGAATAATTTTTTTCTTTTTTATCTCGAAATGATAGTTTATCTTTAGTTGAAAGCTTGAGGATAATTATATGAGTTTGGTGAACGTACCCAAATATCATAGTTCATTAAATAATGGCTAGACTATTTGTTTATTTCCTTTTCTTTTGAAATTTTCTTATATTAATTTTTTGTTATTCTCCCTTTGCTACCTATTTAGATGGGTACTTTTCTTTTTTTTCTTTTTTTGAATTGATTTAGATAGGTACTTGACCACTGATGTAGAGGCCTTATGTGATTTAAATCCTAGAACTATTTATTTGAGGTTCTAGTTTAATTCTTGTTTGCTAACAGCATTTGCCTTTCAAGGTGAGATTGTGTGTGTCCCTATTGTCTGAATCATATATTTGTTTTTGAAGCTTTAGATTTTTTGTTGTTTGTTTTTCTTAATTAGGGGATTCTTTCAACTGAAAGAGGTCAAAGAGCTCTGCAGTCGTTTGATTCTTATGAGAGGTCTCTTGTTGAGGTGAGTGTCCTTTAATTATAATTAATTAAGAAAAAATTCATATGAACTTCTGCATGCCACTGAGTTTAGCTCGGCAGCACTTGTAAAAGATAATTCTCGTTGTGACCAGGATATCTATTGTGATAAAGTATTGTATATTTATTGCTGGCATTGGGAACCCTCTATATCAATCTCTCTCTTTTTTATTTTTCTATTTTGAATTGAAAATTTTAGTGAAGGCTCATCCAACGCTTTTTCTTTTTTGTGGGAGTGATTTTCTGCAAGTTAATAATTGGAAGCAGTGATGGACTTGTGTGCAGATTTGTGGAAGTGATGACTGTTTGTTAAAAACTAGGGGACCAAACATAATTAAATATTGTATCGTATATCTAAGGGAGACAAACTCAGAATACTTCTCACTTTCCACATTAAAGCTTGATTACTCATAAAAATATGTTAAAGATACTTGTTTTGCCCTCTCTCAGCCAAATTCTTTAGGTTTGTTTAGTCAAGTCCATTACTTGATAATGGTATTTTGTTTTTTTTTTTTTTTTTTGGTACTGCATTTGACATTGTGGTTTTGTAGCCTGACGGTAAAATTTTAATCATGCTTAAAACTCATGTGAAGTTGTTCCCCTTTTCAAGGTTCACTCTAAAGGTGTTAATCTTGAGCTAGTAGAGAAGCTCCTCTCAGATCTGGAAAGGAAGTTCAGAGGTAAGTTGATG
>WUAT03031874.1:0-14027 GCA_010015005.3 Ulmus americana
GATAAAGAAAAAAAAGGGAAGGGGGGGGGGGGGCGGGTTTGGTACTGTAGCAACCACGAAAAGAACAGCATGTAAATAGTAATAAAATTCAAAATTTCCAAACAGGATAATAATCCAACGACGAAAAGAATGGAACCATTGTGTTCACCTCTGATCTGTATAACACGTGCCAATTTCTTCTAACTTTCTTTAATGAATCTTTAAGATTTGTAGTTGATTTACGAATGAAATGAAGATGCAACATGGCAGGAAAAAAAAGTAATAAATACTGTTTAATTACCTATATTTCAATTTTTGTTCAAAAGTTGTAAGTAGCTATATGTTTGACTCTCATTGTTTTCATTGCAGCATGTACCACCTAGTCAAGATGTTGAAGCTCCACCTAGCCAACAAGCAGAAGGTCCACCCAGCCAACAAGTAGATTCTAAAATTCATCCATATCCAACACCAACTCTTGAGTTCCAAGCAAGTCAACAGAATCTAGACTTGCTCAAACACAACAAAGTCAAGTAACTCAAACTTCTTCAAAATCTAGAAGATTCAAGTGTGTTGCTAAAAGGATTAGTTCAAACAAGCAGTGAAGAGAATGAACAAAAAAGGTGCTACATTTGGAGAAGGCAACTTAATATGTTATATTTTATCTATGTACTCGTGACTTTTTTGGGTACTTTTTTAGCCTGTAATATGATATTTTGGGATGGTTATTTTGGTACTTATTTACATGTTTGATCTATGATTTTAGACTGGTTATTTTTATATGGACATGTTTGAAACATCTCTAGTTTGCCAGATTTGTTGTTGGTTATAGACTGGTTATCATGCCAGATTGTTGGTAGGCTAAATTTGTAAGAAAATAGATTGCTTATAGGTTGGTTATCATGCCAGATTTTTTGGTATATGTTATATAGAGGTTATTTTGATAGATTTGTAAGAAAACAGGTTAGTTACAGCTATGATTATTGTCATATTCACTCTTATCATACTTTTATACTCTCAATTTGAACCATGTTTTTAGATATCAAAACAGGAATAAAAAATACAAGACCTTTAAACTCATTAACAATTCAAACAAACATATATGATTTCCATTAAACTAATCAACAATTCTTACATATGTTTTATTTCAACCAAGATACATATTAGAAGATGAAAACTAACCCCAAATTACATATAAATAAACCCCATTATCCATAAGCAATAAAACCATTATTCATACAATTCAAACTCAAAATTTCCATCTTCATTCTTGCAATTTTCCTCTCAAGCTTTCTTATTTCATTCTCCTTCACTTTCAATTGCTTCAATATAGCACTAGTCAACTTCATCTATGTATCATCTTCATCAACCCACTCAAAATATTCACAACCTCTTTGCCCTAACCTCTCAAACTTACCACACTCATAGAAAGTAGGACCTAGATTTTCATCAATATGGGCAACCCTTTTGCGAGAATCTACTCCACGATAACAAATCTTCAAACTCTGAGGAGAGGAAGACACAGTTGAATATGGAACTATCTTGGACCTACCACTCGGCCTTGATTGCTGCGAGTAACTCTTGACATAACTACATTCTTATAGTAGATGGGTGACATCAGTACATAGGCCATAGTTGAAGGGTGTCGACATTTTTAATCCAATAACTAAACATACATTACAGGCTTCGTTCTAGAGCTTATTAACAAAATTTCAAATCCTATCATAATCTCCAAAAATCTCCAAATATCCTTTCTTTTTCTTATTTTATTATATCATGTAGACTTCACCACCTTTTACATCATCTTATCCTATTCTATCATCTTATGTAGATCTCACCACCTTTTATATTATATTATTAATATCCACATCACATTTTACATAAAATATTATTATTTTTATATTATTTTATAATTAAACCTCGTAGACCCCACCACCTTTTACATAAAATTATTTTTTGATATTGTGGACCAAAAAAAAAGAATATCATGCTCATAATCAACAAAATTGTGTTTAAATCGCGTCTTAAACGATTGTGTATGTGTTTTTGTGTACTATCAAATATAATAGTTACACTGCCACATTGTATTTGTGGGTAAAATGATTTATAAGCTTTTAAAGTTACATTGTGACATTATAAACTTTTAAAATCAATATCAAATTGACTATATGCAATATTGTTGGATTCAAAGTTATTTCTAACATTAAATAAAACTCAAAACTCTAATATCATATTTTTATGTAAATTATATTTAAAGTTACTAAGAGCATCTTCAATGAACTCCTTATTTATTGTCTTTAGTTAAAAAAAGGAGTCACTTTAATAAATTACCCACTCCGACCACTCTCTATCATTTTAGCTATTTTGATCAAAAACGATTTTAGCTCTCTACATTTAGGGAGCCACTTTTTGCTCCCTATCTATTTTATAATATTATTTTATTTATACTTTAACGTTTTTTTTTTTTGTAAAAGAATTGACAGAACATTTATACTTCAAACAATATTAAAATAATTAATATTTAGTTAAAATAGAGAGTATGTTGGAGTAACTCATCCAAAAATTATTAGTTAAAATAACTTTTTAACTATTTAACTAAAATATAGAGAGTACCTTTAGAGTTGCTCTAACTACTACCAAACTTTATCACATTTTATAATGCTGGTATATACTGTTTAGAGATCACATTGCAATGTCCAATTTATCATAAGAAGCCAAGTATAACATATATGCCTTAAAAACATATTATTCACAAATCATATCAATTAAATTTGATTAACTTATTTTAATACAATATAATATTATTGTAATAAGTTTTCATTTAAATATCTCACTAATTGGCTCATTTAGAAATTTTTTTTTGTTGAGAAATTTGCTTGAATAAATTTATTATTATTTTTTTTATTTCCTTCAAAGATTTAGACCCTGTACCCCGTATTTAAATTTGTAGACCCAAATAACTTGTAAAATGTCTCATACTCATAATGAAAAATAAAATAAAATTTAATTTACTTTCGAATCAACACTTCATGTGATTGCCTCCGACATATTTTTTCATAATTTCGTCTCAAATGTTATTATAACGAATCATTAATGATTTTCGGCTTTTTACTCAATGTATATCATATAGTTACGTGATAATAAATTAAAATCAAACAAGTTAGACAAGTTTTGACAACATTTAGCATAATTCGACACATTTTTCAAAAAATTGATATATATATATATAGATATATATAATACTATTAAACTTATACAATACTATTAATAATAATAAGATATATTTATATTCATTTCACAATTACAAAATAACCAATCATTATTAATGTTAATAACATAAGAAAATTTAGAGTTTTCTCATTTATAATAAACATTTTACAAATTATTAGGGTTTACAAGTCTAAATTTAGAGAATAAGTTCTAAATACCTAATATATACAAATTTGGTGCAAATACCTCTTGATGTTTGTGTGAATTTGTATTGTGCCACAGAAAAAAAAATTATTCACTTAAACTTTCTAAAGTATATATTTCTTGGCATTTCTTACCTACCATGTAACTTTTTTTTTAATTTGAAAGCAGTGAAGCACACACATGTGATACACGACAAGGGCATTATGGAAAAAATTACTCAATGATTATGGTACATGAATTGTTCCCCACTAAAATTGAAAATCCAGAGTCAAAAAACTTTGGAATGTCTAAATCTCAGCCAAAACTAACAGTAATTAAGACTTGAAATCAAAAAACAATAAATACCCACATAAATATATAAACGCATATACTTATAGATATTGCATACCCAACAACCTCCATGGTCATTATAGACCCAAAGTAATGAGCATTTAATTGACTAAATGATTTGAGTCATTCAAGATATGATAATCATCTGCAACCATTTGAATTTGAAGAAATCTTGGTTCACATCTTATCATAATCTCATGATACAAACTACACAATATTTCAAAGAAAAATCAAAACAAAAACCCATTAAAACCCACAAACAGAAGAAAAAAAATAGATAAAAAGAAATTAATTGAAAATTGTGGGTTAAAGGTCTATCTCTCCTGTGATATATTTCAGATATAAGAGGGCTTTTCCCTCTTCTCTCATGTGCTTAATGGTAGGTTTAAAGATCATTGTTTTCTCAAAATTGAAAACAAATTGATCCAAAAATACGATATTAAAGGAAGAAAGACTACGAAAAACTATTAATAGTAGAATTTGAGAAGCTACGAAATCACATGAACCATATGCTGTTTCTTCTTTGTTTTGTTTTATATTTTTGTTGAGTATTTCCAAATTTGTCTTTGTATTTGAATTAAATAGCATAGGATAGTCACATGTGCCAAAAAAAAAGACTGAATTGTGGCAAGGCACCAATTCGTTTATATTGCCACGAATATAGATTTAGTGATTATTTATTTATTTGGGTGACACAATGTAAATTTGTGCAAATTTCAGAAGATTTTTGGGTCAATAAGTAAAAATTCAAAATACAAAAAAATACAAAAAAAATTAGAATTTTTTTTTTTATTACATTTGGGGATTCCAATTTTTCACTAGTCTCAATTATATGCTCAAATTTTGAGAACTCGTAACATATGAAAAAGAAATTTTTTATAATAATAAAAACGGTTGCAAAGCAATAAATCTCACAGATAAATAAGCTGATAAGTAATATATGTAACGGTTGCAAAACAATAAATCTCTTGACAAGTAACATAAGCAACGGTTACAAAATAATAAATCTCAAAGATAAATAAACTGACAAGTAACATAAGTAAGCAATGCCACCCAAACCAAACAAGGCCTTAGAAGAACTTGGGAAAATCCATTAACCCTTTGAAAATTTACATAGCAAGCAAAAAGAGTCCCAAAATGAACCACACAGAACACAAGTCCAAGCCAAACAGCCCCCATCACAAGCACAAGAGGATTCCAAACGATGCTTAGAGAAACTTGAGAAATATAAAGAGGCAATGCGTCTGAGTACGCGTGTAGTCCACCGTCTACCCAAATGAGCCAAGCCGCGAGACTAGTTAGAAGTGTAGAGCCCAATGAGGCTAGATGAAGGAACCAAATGGAAGGGAACCACAATGGTTTGGGCGTGGCTCGATAGTTGTGACCCGACCCGAATAGTATGATAATTGTTATAGTTAATGATAATGGGAGAATTATAATCAACAATGCGAAGATTGTTTTTTTGGATTTAGTTTTTAGGAATTCTTGTTGAGACATGTTTGGGGTTAGAAGGAGTGAAATTTTTAGTACTGCAGAAAAAGTTGACCTAATTTGGGAGCAAGAGGAAAAGAAGAAGAGATTTTAAATTTAAATTTGGACAATAGTTAATATAAAATATAGTATTTTTTGAAACTGTAAAACTTAATGATTTTGTATTTACTATTTATCAAATATAGAAATTCTAGATTTATATACCATTTTATTGCTTGTGTGTGTCTATATTAAATAGTCTATTGTATAGGAAAGGATAAAAATTTATTAATGAATCAATGGAAAGAGTAATTTTTTATTTATTTAAAAATGTGAGTTGGCGAGTTTTAATTGCCCTATTTAATAAGAATTTCGAAAGTTATATAAGTAAACTTCGACCAATTTAATCAATCCTTATTTTCATTTAATAATTAAAAAAAAAATTCAATCCTTATTTGATATCTTACATAAATTGACAAATTGCTTTTTGGAGGTAGAACATGATAGAGTGAATACTCTAAGCATTTATTTACAATTTTCATTTGTTTTCTCTTCTAACTCGCGAATACAAATATTGTTAAGAAAGAATTGTAAAAATATATATATATATATAAGAAAAAATTAGATAAAAATCTAAAAAAATACACAATTTAATATTAATCAAAATAAAAAATAAAAACTTGATAACAAACCTACTTTTCTCACAAATAAAATGTATTTTTATAATCACAAAACTACAAATATACCATAAATAATAAACTAATCAAAAACCAGTCTATTTTAAAAAAAATGAAATAAAAATCAAAAGCCAGCGAAAAAAAATTTAAAGAAAAAGAAGCTTATAATTAACTAGAGTCAGATAAGCCACCCAAGCCAAACAAGGCTTAGCAAGATCTTTAGCAAAAGGATTAACCCTTCGAAAGATAAGATAACAAGCAAATAGAGTCCCCAAATGAACCAAACAAAACACAAACCCAAGCCAAACAGCTCCGATCCTAAGCACAAGCGGGTCCCACACGACGCTAAGAAAGATCTGAGCAATATACAATGGCAACGCGTCACCGTGCGCGTGGAATCCACCGTCGGCCCAAAAGAGCCAAGCCGCGAAGCCCATCAAGAACGACGAACCCAACGACGCCACGTGGATGAACCAGAGAGGGGGAAACCAGAACGGTTTCGGGCTGAAGTTGCGGTATTTTTGACCCGACCCGAATAGGAGGATAATGGCGGTGGTTTGGCTTAAGGGGACGGCGATTGAAACGAAGAGGGAGCGGAGAGCTCGGCTGGTTCTGGCTTTTGCGACGTGTCGTTTTGGCATAGTGGCGGGGGTGTTTGGGTTGTCGTTTTGGTCGAGCGTGAAGCCTTGGTGGAGCTTTTGGGAATTGGAACAAGAAGAAGCCATTGGAAATTTGGATTTCTGGGATTTGGGAGATTGTTATGGGAAGAAACAAGAAAGGTTCAATTAGGGAGGGAAGTTAGCGGTTTTGAGAGAATTTAGGAGGCTCTTTGGTTGGAACTATTTTTTCTTTTTTTGAATTTTGAAAAATGTTTGTATCGCTTAATTAAGTTAGCCAGCAAGGTAGGTCATTATTTAATGTTTTTATAAGAAAAATTGGGAATTGTTTTTAGGATCAAAAAAGAAAATTTGAAATTGGTTGTTTTGGGTACCTGAATTAATTACTTTTACCAAAAAATAATATATATTTTTGAATGGTACAAAATAATATATGTTTTTTTTATTTTTAGTATCAACTCTTTTTACTAGTCGGTCAAAAAAAAAAACTTATTTTGTAAAAAAAAAAAAATTGAGAAATATCCAATAAAAAAAAAGAGAAATATATATTTTGTTTTCATTAAGTTAATAAATAGTTTCGGGATATTTTGGCAAATATATTGTCCTATAATTATTGGTAAAAACATATGACGTCTACATGTTAATATTAAATAATTTTTTGAAAGTCTACATAATAATATTAATAATATAATGTAAAAGATAGTGGATCCACATATATAATAAAATAGAATATGATAAGATATGATAAAAAGGTGGTGGGGTTCAGGGGTTTAATTGAATATAATAAAATATGACAATAATTAAGATAGACAAAATAACAAATTTTTTACAAAATAAAATAAGATAGGATAAAACTTGATAGGGTCGGGTCTAATGTTAAATATGCCATTTGTGGAGCATGAACCAATGAACACTAGTGTTTAAGATAGCCAACAACATAATTTTTTTTTTTTTTTTTTCTTCTTCTCACCAACATAAATTGGTAGGCATGTGCCTATAAATGTTACTGCTAGTACTGCTTTAACATATCTGTTTATTTTTAAATTAATGGATATTTTTTCAATTGAGACCACAATTAGAGAACAAGTTGTGAAAGGTTTTTTTTTATTATTATTATTATTTTTATTTTTAACACAGAGATAGAGTGGAAAAATGATAGCACTTAACTGTTATAGTAACACAGGTGTTGGGCCTCAAGGCTACCGGATTCTAGTGGCTCTTGGAGAGTACTCTTCTTCTTGTTGGCGTGTTTATGACTTATTTGAGATGTGGAATTGTGTGGCCGGAACTCGTTTCCGTGCCATTTATGTAACAAATGTCTTATTCGTCGTTTGCCTAAGAGTTTGTCTCTGTTTTCTCACGATGGAGGAAAGTTGTGGCAGGGATTTGTTCTTTTCTACGAGTGAGTCTTTTACCTATTAACCATCTAAATTCTACTTTTGAGATTGTTCTTCCAGTCTAGTTTGATTTAAATTCAAATATGGTTATTATATTTTCTCACAGAGAAATACTAGGTTGTATTGAGATTGTTTGAAAAAATTAAGCCCAGCAGTAAGTTTTTACTTCTTATTTTAATTAATCTTCATCAGTTCATTTTCTTAAGTTTTTATCTAATTTTTTTTTATACAAATACATTTTTACTCCTTTTTCTTTTTCTTGTTCTTTCACTTCTTGATCAATCAACCATAAGGTATTTTAGAAGTAAAATTGATATATATTTTTTTAATTTTTAATTTCTCTTAACATTTTTCTAATATTGTCTTTTAAATTTGACATTTATTTTTTGGTCTCTCTTGTGACTTAACCGATTGATAGACATTCGATTTATATTATTATTTCCATCGCTAAAAAAAAATGTCTTTTTCTCAGTGAATGGATTGGGGCTAAGACAAATTATGGATAGAGGAATTAAAAATCCGTTTCTTTTGTTTGTATGCTATGGATATGGTTAGAGAAGGATTCAACAAAATATGGATATAAGAGATACATAACATACCAACTGCAACCATAATTTCCACACCAAAATTGCTTTATCAACATGTTTTGGAAGAAAAAGGTAATAGAAATGCAGTGTTTCATTTAACTAAGTTGGTTTGCAGTTTGCACTTAAATGCTTGGAGCCGTGAAAAAGTAAAGAAAGAATAAAAACAAACACTTTATTAGAGCTGTGCCAGAAAAGCAATTAAAGAGCATCAACGATTGAGAATTAAAATGAGCTCTCTCTTCAACAATATTTTTGTTAGGATTGCGAAATGTCCCGCGTGGACAACAAATAGAATAGATCATAGACTTACGGGCTCGTGTTACTCTTTTTAAATAGTTTGATTTTTTTGAGAGATAAAGCTTTGTTTTACACCATACCTAAAAAAAAAACTAAAAGTAAAAATAAAAGAAAATACAAAATTAAATTTTTTTTTTATTTCCGACATATAGGGATGAAAAAGAAAAGAAAAAAAAAGGAAAGAAAGAAGAAAAAAAAAGTGAAAAGAAAAAAAAAAGAAGAAGAAGGAGGAAAAAAAAATTAAAAAAGAATTTATTTTATTTTATTTTGGGACCAAATTACAAATATTAAAAGAGTTCAAGAACTAGTAGTGCAATTATTCAAAATAAGTTCAAAGGCAATCTGGTCATTTTCTAAAAAAATGAGAGGCAGAGGGTATACGAGTGTAATTATTACAAACTAGAGATCTTTTTTTTGATATATTCCAAAACTCGAAGTATTTATTGAAACTTCGTCAAACTAGTTAGAGGCTACTAAAATATAATTTTTTTTATTTTATTAAAAAGTGGTAGAAAGTACGATTCATCTATGTAAAGTTACTATTACAAAAAAGAAATTTTTTTGACAAATCACGAAACAAACCGGCATAAATCTTTAAAATAACCCCTTAGAGTTCATAAAAATATACTTCAAAATATAAATAAATAAATAGCAATTAGATGCCTTGCCTCACAAGGTTTGTGTGCTTGATCAAAGAATTACATGCATGCATCTTTGCGCCCGAAAAAACATAGAAATAGCTAAGGCGGTAGCTAGCTACTATATTAACTAAGCTAATAGTCTTCCTAAGTCAGTCAAATAATGAATAACTATACCCAATTCTCTCTACAGGCTACAGCTATGAATATTCTTATGCCTACATTGCCAAAACTAACTTGGCCAACCATGACTCAATGAACCGTGGGTTGCCATCCAAACGAGTTTACACGCTTGTTTTTTCACAACTTTAACGTGTTCAAGTTCAACTATCATATTTTTAATATTGAAATTCTTGTTGAATTTATACCTTATGACAGTTAAATTATGATTTGAATCGTAAATAAATTAATTAATCACAGTATTCTTCACATTGAATGTTCTTCAAATGTTTATTCGTGTGTTACGAAACAAATTCATGCACCACAACTATAAGAAATCTTGTTCTTAATCTTAACTATCAAAATTTTAGCTACGATTATGTTTTTTTTCTTGCAAAGACGACTTTTAGTATTTAGAGCTACGATTATATTTTTCTTGCTAAAGATAATTTTTAGTGAGGAATTAATTGTTATCGTAAATTCGTAATGACTTTTAACGACCACTTCGTTGTCTTCGCAAAAGAATTGAGAATAATAGACGAAATGTTCAACACTGGTACATTCTTATAGCAGATTATACAATACATTCGCTAATTTAGGATTTTGTTGCATCGATCATATTAAGGTGGGAAATCAACAAAAGATATATGACGGGAAGTTTTGTATAATTAACGACCAAAATTTGATTGAGAATAAATATATATATTTATACATCTTCAAAATTTGATTTGTAGCGAAAAAATTATAAGAGAAAATTAATTAGTTAGAAAATTTATTGTCACTAGTGATCAAGAAAGTTCGTTCCGAAATTCGTGACATATTTGTTGCAGATCATACTTTAATATTAATCTGCCATTTAATATTTTTGTAGATTTATTATCATATAGCAATTGTTTTTTTGAAACATATATATATATATATATATATGCAGAAATTATTTGTTCAATATATAGAGAATGAAGAGAATTGTAGAGAGATAAAGTAAAACCTTAAGACAAATTTTAGAGAGAAAAATAATGAATCTCAACAAATCACGTAAATAAATAAAATAAATGTAAAATATAATAATAATAATTAACATGCGGGCTATTTTAATGAGTTAGAGGTCCAAAGTTCAAGTTATAGCGCCCGCAATCTCAAAACAATTATAAACGAAAAGTATATCAAATAATCACCAAAACCTAAAATGCATGTTGTATAGTTTATAATTAAACTTAAAATTAATAAAGTATAAAATAATGAATAATCTTTTGAAGATGATAGGCGTTACAAGAGCATTGTAAAATAGCATAAAAGACTAGAAAATGTGACTGTAACACTATTTGTATTGAACTATTTCAACAATTAGATAGTTACAAAATAGCTCCTCTCACTAGCTCTTAACATGCCATCATAACAACATCCAAGTTGTAAATACTAAAATTGAGATATAAAAATAGAATAGGGGTAATCTTCTCGGTGGCCATTGACTTGTATTTTTGATTTTATTTTGGTCACTGACTTGTGAAAGTAGAACGATTTAACTATTTTTAGTACAAATTGTTAGTAATCATTTTATCCATTTTGAGACGTTAAGTAGTGACGTGAAAAGTCAAAGTAAAACAAACTCAAATTTTATTTTTTGGTCATTTACATTATCACTTAATGTCTTAAAATGGATAAAATTAAACGAAATGACTATTGTTATAATAATTTGTGCCAAAAATAATTAAATTATTGTACTTTTTTTTTGGCACAAATTACTATACTTTCACAAATCTGTAGACAAAATGAGATTGTAAATACAAGTGAAGAGTCATGCAAGTTATTTTTTAAAATAAGAAATTATATTCTAGTTGATATTCCCAAACAAGATGCCTTACAGTTATTAGTCCAACTGATGAGAGAGTCGAAGAAAAAAAAAATCTCATATACCCAACTATGAAGAGCAACTAGTTTATATAAAATAAAAATAATAAAAATAAAAATAAAAATAAAACTTATAATTCTTGCAATTCATATAAGTTGAAAACTGATCAAAGCCTGTTATTAGTCCAATTGATGAGAGACTTGAACAAAAAAAAATCTCATATTCAAATCTGAAAAACAACTAGTTCATTTGAAAAAACATAAAAATAAAAATACTGGACTATTTGGTTCAGCAATTCAACTTTAAAGATTTGAGTTATATGGTTTGAGTTATAAAACTTGAATTTGTGCTTAGAAAAGTGTCTGAAATTAGAATCTAAATTTTAAAAAAATTTGAATTTGTGTGTGAATAAGTTCGGTTGAATTGAGTTATAAAAGAAATAAAAATGGGTTAAAATATAGATCATTTCACTGTTTGAATTAGAGTTAGAATTAGAATTTTTAAAAAATCAAAACTCCAATTTAATGAATTTGAGTCATCTAATAACTTAAGTTTTATAACTTAAAATTTGAATTATTGTTCCAATAAATATTAATTTGAATCATTAAATGACTTAAATCACAATATTTTTTAACTCTGATCATTGAAACAAACAGGCCCAATTATGTCTTGCAATTCATAAGTTCAAAAACTGATCAAAGCCTGGATATCTAAAATTATTGTTTAAGCTAACCAATTTCAATTAGGTGGCAGCAACCCATATCAAATTAAAGGTATTATAATTAATTGCTCCATTATTAAAGATCATGAATCGAATAATCATGATTATGCAAAGAAGGTTGTGCTTTTGCATTATTCCAATTCCCACTAATAACCATGAACGATCATATTAATACTATACATAACATATCTTTGATTTTTCGTTTATTTTAGTGATTAGTGGTTATTTAATTTAAAAAGAAGTCCCTTGTCGGACTTTGCCCCTCATTGTGAAAGAATAAGGATAAAGATTCGATGATTATTTATATTAGTATATACCCAAAAGGTTTTTATATATACCCAGTTCAAAAAAAATAAAATTTCTTTATATATACATAAAAGCTGGCTGCCATAACCTTATAAGTGCCTAATGTTAGTGTTAATAAGGCCTTTTTTTTTTTGTTTTTTTTTTTGGGCACGTTTGTTCCCCTTTCAACGCATTTGGTAGTATTTTGGTCCTTTTGTTTTTTTAAAACAACACAAATACTATTTGAGCCCGTTACCATATTACTTCCGTTTCAATAAACAGTAGTTACGAGTTTGGCATAGTTGGTAACTTGGTATCTTATTTATTAGTATTATAGTATTTTAGTCTTAAAAATAAAACAAAAAAAATTAAATTTATTAAAATATATTCTTATCTTACTTACTAACATTGTAGCATTTTTGGCTCCGAAAATAAATTTTCTTAAAATAAAACAAAATAAATTAAATTTATACAAACCCAATTATGGAAAGTTTGTGGGATTCATGACCATTTAGCCAACTTGAGGTGGTTTTCGTGGTGGTTACATTAGACGATGTTGATGGCAATGGAACCGTCGTATGTAACCACAGGTTAACCGCCCCAAGTAGACTGTACATCCATGAAACTAACAAATTTTTTGAAATTAGGTTTATATAAATTTAATATATTTTGTTTGATTTTAAGAAAATTTTGTTTTGGGGGTAAAATTTTTACAATGTTAATAAATAAGATTAGAAACTGTAGAGGCTTATTTCTACAATTAGAATTTTAGGGTACTGGCAACCTCAAAATCAAAAATAAAGAATGAGCGGGAAAATCTTGACATCGGGGTGGTACTAGCCAAAGTTACTTTGACACTCAAGTCAGTAAGCAATTGGAGAAACGAGTGAGTAAGTAAGTAAAGAGTAATAAATAAACACTATAAAAAGAAAGTAAGAACCATTCGTAGGATTATGGATCAGTGCGGAAATAAAGGCCTTAATAAATTGATACGTGTGGAAACAGAAAAGATGGTCTGGGTTATCTAGTACGACGACATTGTTAAACCAAACACTTGACTGATCAAACAGTTCTTTGGACCAGTAACCCCGCAGCATTGAGTTTTCAGCCTAAAACACTTCGATAACTGAAAGGGTTCCTTCCGGAACATATCAGTAAGTGATGGAAATAATGGTGGTAAGGTGGAGCGGAGATAGAGTAATGGAGGAACGTGAGCGGAGTGTTGTAGACTTATTGCTGTGTTTAAAAGAAGGTATGAAAATAGAGATTAAGAGAGCAAAGTGCAATAATCAAATAAGCGTTAGGGATTTCTGACAGACCCTAGATGTCTATTTATAGGGTCTTGGGATTTCCTATTGAAGTTCTAGTCATGCCCTGCTAATCTAGGTAACAACCTGGAAGTTGTGGTAAGTCAGTTGAACGGACACTTTGAATGTGGCTACCTTAACGAACATACGAAGCCTAATCAAAGTAGTTGAGAGTTTCACGAAATCCCGTTGGTTTCTAGATGTGCTGCTTGGAGCAACTCCAACCCATTACTCTATTTTAGTGCAATTTTTACACTAAAATAGAGCAACTTTCACACTATTTTTTTTTTCATCTCCAACCCA
>WUAT03031984.1:0-14020 GCA_010015005.3 Ulmus americana
AAGAAAGACAATCCAAAATAATATGGTCAATAAGCCACATAATATCAATATTAGGAGTAGTCAAACTATTTATTACAATCTTTACATCTCCTTAAAAAACACAATAGTTCAAATCTGTATGAGCAATCCTCTCAATTGCGAAGAACATAACTTTGGTCTCGGCGATCAAGAGAGCTAATTGATAAACTTAAAGAGGCATTTGTGCCAAAAAAAAAAAATAAAACTCTACTTTTTTAATAAATAATTATCCCCTAAAAACAATTATATTTATATCATATATAAATATATATTCTAAAAAAATTAGAAATATATTATATATATTTTTTAATATGTTAATTATTTTCATTATTTGAGTTTAAGATGTTTTATATATATATATATAACTCTAAATGTTACTTATAAAATAAATATATATTTTTTATTTTATACATTTGTAAGTTAAATTTTACTTTTACATTTAGGGAAACTAATTTTTTTTTGTAATTTTTGTTTTCGACAAAAACTGAAGCGGAGAAAATTCTCACAAGGAAGGGCTCCAACTTTGACTGGAAACCCAGACAATAACGACTTTCTGGAAGTGCTTTTGATGAGCAAATTCTAAGCTGAAAAGTCTCATTCCTCCTTTCTCTCTTTCGGTTCCTACCATTTCTTCTCTTCTCGTAATCTGAGCGTTTGGAAAAAGAAGAGGCACGAATCTCTTTCCTCGAATTCGATTCGGTCAACTTCGAGCTCAGATGCTTCGGATTTTGAGCAACTCCAACTGGAATTGATCGGTCAAACCGGAATCTCTCTTGTTTTGTTTGCCGAATTGGGTTATTGTTTATGAAGAAGCTTCTCGAATCATAAAGGATATGGAAATGGCGGAGCGAGTGATCTCTACTTCTACTTTTCTGTGCTTGATTCTTCTGTTTGGATTGGTTTCAAAGTCTTCTTCTAATTCCGAAGGTCAATTCTTTGTCTTATTTGAATTTCCCTGTAATTGGGTTGTGGAATTTGTTGAAACTGCCGTTTTCTGCTAAATTCAATTTCGAATTGAAGTTACTTGGTTTGTTTCAGAGTTTGAATTCTTTAATTATGTTTTAAAAAAAAAAAAAACTTTTTTTCTTTCGGGTTTTTGTTCGAATTCGTAGTGTTAATTATGCAGCTGATGATAAGCTGGTTCATGTAAGACAGGTGATGCCCTTAATGCTTTGAAGACCAACTTAGCCGATCCCAACAATGTTTTGCAGAGTTGGGATCCTACCCTTGTCAATCCCTGCACATGGTTTCATGTTTCATGCAACAGCGAAAACAGTGTTACCCGAGTGTAAGCTTATTTTAGTCTCGTTGTTATTGGAATTGGCATTGTTCTGTGTTGTTTATTGTAAATTAGTGGTGATCATATGCTTGTTTTTGTGTTCATCCAGTGATCTTGGCAATGCAAATCTATCTGGTCAACTGGTCCCTCAGCTTGGCCAGCTTGCGAATTTACAGTACTTGTAAGTATTACTTAGTAGTTCAACTAAGTTGATTTGTGTTTGAATTTACTTGTTTTTCGTATGCGGGATGGAACTCTGTTTCTTGAATACTTAGTTACTACTATTGACTTTCTGTCATTAAGTAGCTCTTTGTTAAGCTTTGTCATTTAATGGACTTGTTTCCGCTGTCAAAAAAACAAGGCGTCCATTTGCCTGGACTATCTTTGCTAAAGCAGTTCTACAATGGTAAACTTGTCATGTTAGGCTTTCCATGTCTCTGTTTAGAGTCACACATGAATTTGATTGAGTCCTCACGTATTCGTATATAAGAAAACTAAAGTTTTGAGGCAAATCCCTTATGATACACCAGATCCGGCTTGGTTATTGATAGAGTGAATGGATCTGCCATTTATTGAAATCTCTCTTCTGATTCACATAATTTCAAAACACAAGAGGGAAAAGGGAGAAAAAGAAAAAAAAGAAGGCAACTAGAGTTCCCAAGTGTTTCAGAATAAAAGTCGTGATTATGACTTGCTTGATCACTGGCTCAAGTTGTTTTCTGTCATCTTAACTAATTATTTTCCAGTGTCGGACCTTGAGTTACCATGGAACTTTATGAGTATATTTTCTTTTTGTTTGTGACTAATGTATATGTGTAAATGTTTCCCATTATCTTCTCCAAACTGTATCAAAATGCGTATGTCATGACAATAGCTCTTGGAGGTGTTTTTCTACTTTACATTCATTGTATGTTTATGAAATAAAGGCAGTGGAGGTTATGCATAACTAACAAGATATATGCTTTTGTTTCCTTCACTTCATACCTGTGATATAATTTTAATCGGTTGTGTGTGTGCTAGAATTATCGTGACTCTTGTCTATAATTAGTCAAATTAACTTTGCTTGACAGGGAACTTTATAGTAACAATATTAGTGGGAAAATTCCGGATGAGCTGGGGAACTTGACAAACTTGGTGAGCTTGGATCTTTACTTGAACAAGTTAAGTGGCGGCATTCCAGACACATTGAGAAAGCTTGCAAAACTACGATTCCTGTATGAATATGCATCCTTCACCTATATCTTTTAGTAGTGGTAAATTTATTTAGTTCTTTATTATGAAGAGAGCTTATATAGTTCTTCCTTGAACTTGCTGTTTTTGGTCTTATATTTCTTCATCTACGTGTGGTTTATTTACTCAAAACAGGTTGGTTATTATTTTTGCACATGAAGTGTGTTTTAGTTACTTAGTCAAAAGAGAGAGAGAGAGAGAGAAAAGAAGTTTCCTGATACATCCTTTTGGATCTAGGTAGTCTTTTATGCTTATTGCATTAATTTGTTAAAGAATATTTTTCCCAAATATTCTTTCATAAATTTACTTTAAACTTGCTTATGGAATAATGACCATTATTCAAATTGAATTGTTTCTAGTTGGACTTAAATATTGTGCTAATATCAAGTTAAGTTTTTGCCAACTAATTAAAGCACCAAGGTGTATAAAAATTGGAAAAGGAAGAATGTTCATTTCAAAAGGTGAAGGGAAATAGAAAAAGATGAATTCATGTGTATACGTAATGTATATATATTTATGTTTTTGTATATTCGAAATGTGCTGGGCATAGAATGGTTAAAGTCTTTATATTTATAAATAATGGTCTACCGTAGAATTCTACTTTTTTTCTTTCTTAAGGAATATATCTATATCATCTTGTTTATGTTGACTTCTTAATTTGTCCCAAGCCTGCTAGCTTAGGCTTTCTGCAAATATGAGGAGGTTTTTCAAATTTTTTGCTCAAGTCTAGACTCTAGAATTGTGGTGAGAAACAAAGTCTGCTATATTTAATTCCATCTTAGGAAGAAAAGAAAGAAAAAAGGTCTGCTCTGTAGCGAATTTTCCCATGCTTCAACTAGCCTTTCAATATCAGTCTTATCTTGAACCTATCAGTCCTTATCATTATCTATTACCTTACCTAATAAAGCATACAATTCTTGGAAACTAACATTCCCATGCTGTCCGGAAAGAGTTTAACGTTCTAGTCTTGGTGGAGTAGTTGTGTTGCCAACATATTTACTGAAGCATGGAAATCTCTCAAAAAGTTTCATCTTCACATAATTATCTTTTAACTCTGTAAAAACTTTATTTGAATCTATTTCCCATTCTGAAAAAATTGTATCTTGAAAACCTATTGGGATCACAGAAGCTAATAGGAAAAGTGTAGAAAAGAATGATTGAACAACTAGATCATCCCTTGTTTCTTTCTCAGTTGATACTTTGCCTTAATATTGTTATGGAGAGGTGATTTTCTTGACTTATCATTAAAGCAGGGAAATTTTGGGTGGGCTTAAGTCGTTTTATCTAGAATTTACAGTATCAATTATTTGTACATAACCATTTTCACCTATTATAGGCTATAGCAGGTTATTGGATGCTACATAATTAAAGTAGAGTTTAAGTTTTGATACAATTATAAGCAATGGCTAATTGAGAGTTCATGTGAGAAGCAAAGCTTTAACGATATAAAATATTGTTCAATGTTTCATGCTTAAATAGAATCTTTGCTATAGGCTTGAAACCAATCATTTGAGCTATACTTTAACCAAACCAAACAGATCTTTCAGAAGAGAAAAGCTTTATCTATGAAACCAACTGAAAATAGTCCAAATTGGTTTAATTGACCTATCCTTTGTCAAAAATCTGGTCGAAATTGTTTTTGTTAATCAGTTATAAGCTTTGTTGTAACAACCCTTACAAGTTACAATCACCTTAAAAAAAAATTATAAAGAACAAACCCATAATCAAATCTGACATTAAGAATAGATCCCCTACAAATTTGAACTCTAAAGTTATATAAATATACTTTTCCGATAATTAACATTATTTTCTTAGAGTGTACTTACAATTGTAGCTTATAATAATGTAATTATTTTTTGCTTCTTCATAAATATTATATGCCAATATTACTATAGCATCCTTGTAGAAGTAGCTGTGCAACACAAGTCTGTTAATTAGGGAACTCCTTTTTCCTGCTAAACACCATTGAATGTTTATTGCGATAAGGAAGTCAATTACTTTATCTATTTATAGCTGTTAGATATAGCAAAAAATCTAAGTGCGATGCCGCCATGTGAGGAGCATTGGTTCTGTAAAGTGGTTATCTCTAATTCACATGTATTTTCTAGTTGCATCTATTAGCCATATCATTGATCAATTACTTTTGGTTATCGTGTTAAAGCAACATCACTATGAATGGTGCAAAATAATGTGTTTATGATTTTTGAAACAGGCGTCTCAATAACAACAGTATATCGGGGACAATTCCCTATTCCTTAACTACAGTTGACTCACTGCAAGTCCTGTGAGTGTTCTGTTGTATAATTTCATCTCAATAAGAAAACTATCTTGTAATTCCCTTGGTAAATCTTTTGCAATGTTATGACCATTGAATATGACATTGTGAAATGCAGGGATCTTTCAAACAACAACCTTACAGGAGATACTCCAGTCAATGGTTCTTTTACATTATTTACTCCCATCAGGTTCGCATGAAGAAATTATTTTAACTTAGTGTAATGTGGTGCTGGTCCTTTTGGATGTCCATTTTTTCTCTCTCTTCTGATTGCTAAGTTGCTTCCTCTTTCAGTTTTGCTAATAATCGACTAAATAATACCCCGCCATCACCACCACCTCCCATTGCTCAGACCCCACCCGCTTCTGCAGGTAATTGATTATTCTTCTGTTAACTAATCTTGACTACTATAATAGATTTTGAGTCTATCATTTCCAGTGTCAAATTCAGTAGGTACTTGTCGTTGCATGCTTGTAATAATTTTTTTTTAATCCAACAGAGACTTACTGCGTAAAGTTCTTCTAAAAGTAAAATGTGAATTAAATTTTAGACTGTTTTGTTCCTTCTTTAAATTGTTACTGTTCTAAAAGTACACAAGCGATCCCATATGGTTACTTCGTGACCAAAAGTTTATCTTAAAGAAAGGTTGTAGTCCTCAACTACTCTCACTTTTTTGGTCTGAGTATAGAAATATGTTATTGGGTTAATGGTAAAGATCTGGTGTTAGTTGAATGTCATATTTAAGACTCTCAAGCAGCTTGGAAACATCTCTAAAGGTTATCTCTGGCAGATTACCTGCACACTGCTCCTATAAATATATAGATTGTAAAGTATTGTGTTTAATGTATCTCATGTTTGGGTTCGTTAATTCCTGAAAGTGTCTCCTGTCCCTGTTAATTAGAAGGGAGGGAAAGATAGAGTAGAAAGTAGCTACAGTTGCTTTCCTTTCAAGGTTTTTCTTCTCTTGAGGCTTTGAGTCCGTTTAAAATGGCAAATTGTCTTGTTTAGGTGGTGCTTCAACTGGAGCTATTGCTGGAGGAGTTGCTGCTGGTGCTGCTCTGCTTTTTGCTGTTCCTGCAATTGCTCTTGCTTTGTGGAGAAGAAAGAAACCGCAGGATCATTTCTTCGATGTACCTGGTTGGTGATCTAATAAAGAATTACTTAAGTTCATTATAGTTTTTGGCGTAGGATGCATGCCTTATTTATCTACATTCTTCACAGCTGAGGAGGATCCAGAAGTCCATTTGGGACAGCTCAAAAGGTTTTCTCTGCGTGAACTACAAGTTGCAACTGATAATTTTAGCAACAAAAATATTCTAGGCCGTGGTGGATTTGGTAAGGTTTATAAAGGACGCTTAACTGACGGTTCTCTGGTTGCCGTAAAAAGACTCAAGGAGGAGCGTACCCAGGGTGGGGAGCTGCAGTTCCAAACAGAAGTGGAAATGATTAGTATGGCTGTGCATCGTAATCTACTTCGACTACGTGGTTTTTGCATGACACCAACTGAGCGGTTGCTTGTCTACCCTTTTATGTGTAATGGAAGTGTGGCATCATGTTTAAGAGGTATCTTTGCTTCTTTTTCTACATACACAGTCTCTATATGTAAGGTATGTTTGGAATAACCTGTGTTGTTTTGCTTTTAGGAAATAAAAAAAGAGAAGTAAAAACATGGCTTTTCGGTCATTCTTTGGGATCATGTTTTTGAAAGAGCTTCATGAAACAAAAATATTGTTTAATTCATTAATAAACAATAAGAATGGTAGAATCTGGAGTAGATGTTTTAAAGTCTTATTTAAAACTCTTGTAGAAGTTTCAAGGGGTCTTTTAAGATGAATTTTTTGGGGAAGTGACATTTTGTGTCTTTGACTGGAACTGTTGAAAGTTTATCCAAACTGCCATAATGTAATACACTAAGAAAGCTATGCCCAAACGTGTCCATATTATATATATATATATAGAGAGAGAGAGTGAGACATACTAAGAAATGTTTTGATTTTGTTTTATATAATCCGGTTAAAATTCATACAAATAGATTGTATGTTACTGGTCATATGAGATATTGAACTCTCTGCGATGCTCCTTTATTGTAGATTTGAAACTTTATTTCAATTTCACTTCCATATGGAAATTGTTCCAACTTTCTATGTGCTTGAAAAGTTGAAACAGTTGCACTTTTCAAACAGTAAATTGTTTGACCATCAATCTTAAATGTGCTACCCTTCTCTCACGGTTGTGTAATGATGATTGTAGAACGTCCTGATGAACAGCCTGCACTTGATTGGCAAGTACGGAAACGAATTTCATTGGGATCTGCAAGGGGCCTTGCTTACTTGCACGATCATTGTGATCCTAAGATTATACACCGTGATGTAAAAGCTGCAAACATATTGTTAGATGAGGAATTTGAGGCGGTTGTTGGTGACTTTGGTTTGGCTAAACTCATGGATTATAAAGATACTCATGTTACCACTGCTGTTCGTGGCACAATCGGGCATATTGCACCAGAGTACTTATCAACTGGAAAGTCTTCAGAGAAAACTGATGTGTTTGGTTATGGAGTTATGTTGCTTGAACTCATCACTGGGCAAAGGGCGTTTGATCTTGCTCGGCTTGCGAATGATGATGATGTTATGTTACTTGATTGGGTATGCATCCATTCACTTCTTTTGTCCATATCCTTATGTCTTTTTTATTATAATTTTACATGGTTCATTTCCCTATTTCAAAAAATGAAATAGTAAATTATAGTTCATTTCAGATATAACTAGTTTAGAGACATGACCACTGCAGCTATGCCAACACAAATAAGTATTCAACTGAACTAAACTCAACAATGTCCTTAGCCAAAATTAAGAGTAGCTTAACAATGGAGCCACTGCATTAGAATTGACTATATTATTTGTTACGGCTTAATTTTTCTTCTGCAAACTAAATCAATTTAGACCAATGTAAACTTCAGATTGAAGTTGGCATGTCCTAATCCAGAGGAAGTGCAAGAGAGATTAGCCGTTTTCTTCCTTTGATAATATTATTTATCTTTGTTAGTTCATTATAATAGTCCAACTTTTGTGATGGTCCGTGTGCAATGCTTTATTATAGAACCAAGATTGTAGGAATAGGAGCTCGAAAATTATTCGAACAAAAGAGCTCCTATCAAGCTCCTACCAGAACTTCATTATAATTTTTCATATAGGGCTCCTACTTATCATTATTATTTGTTCTTTTGTTTTTGCATTCAAGACTTTACTAATATAGAACCAAAGATTTTATTTCTTTCTAGTGTTCCACTGTTTCAGCTAGTTCTTCTAACTTTTTCATGAAGTCCCACCTTTTTATGCAGAAAAAACTTAAACTAAGTGGTATACATATTATTTTTCAAGTGGCTAGGAAATTCCATAATTGCTTGCTATAGCCGACTTGCCAAGTGAATATTCCACTCATGGACTGCCAATGCCACCCTTTCAGTTTCCTCTAGAATCAAAGTTAGTCAGTAAGAGCTTGATAGCATCTTAAAGAGCCTCCTGTCATTCGAAAATCCTCCTAAAATTGTATTGAGAGATGTTTTTTGTCATCTGGAGTCTTCTAGTCTTGGGTGCTGATTATATTTAGCTGTATGAACATACTCTGTTACATTAATGATTTCTTAGAATCATTTAAAAATCAGCCTTCAGAAGTTAACTTGACATCGATGTTTCTTTGAATTGAGCTTGTAACTATCTTGTAATGACAATTGTGTTTGTACTTGGTATAGAGGGAAAGTATACGAGTTCTGGCGAGGACTTCTGTGGAACATTAACTACTCAATTTCTTCTGTAGGAAACATCTTATCTACCATATGGCCTTTCTACTTGTGTGATTAACTTCTTCTATTATTGCATTACTGTGTTTGGCAACCATTTTTTAGAAGGCCTTTCTCATTTGTTCTGTGGAAGCTGCATTATTTTCTGAGACTCTCTATGACATTTTAGGTGAAAGGACTTCTAAAAGATCGGAGATTGGAAACACTGGTTGACGCCGATCTACAAGGAAATTATGTGGATGATGAGGTGGAGCAGCTGATCCAAGTGGCTCTTCTGTGCACACAAGGCACTGCAGCAGAACGGCCAAAGATGTCAGAAGTGGTAAGAATGCTCGAAGGTGACGGGTTGGCTGAAAGATGGGAGGAATGGCAGAGAGAGGAGATGTTTCGCCAAGACTTCAACCATTCCCACCATCCAAACGCTCATTGGATCGTTGACTCTACTTCACACATCTCTCCAGATGAATTATCTGGTCCCAGATGATGATGCCATGCCTTTGTGGCTCAATGTCGGTATGAATCCAAGACTCCTAGAAAACCCATTTTGTATTTTTGTATCATCACATTTTGTGTATATCGTTTTCCTTTCATTTTCATATTAAATTTCCTTCCATGTCCAGTTTTTATTACACGTTTGCGTTCGGTAGTTGGTGTTGTAATTCTTGTAGGGTTAAACAGACATTGTGATATTACGAAGGTGCTATTAAACACAGGCAGAAAGTGCCAAAGAAGCACCCATGAAAATGCATTTTATGCTCTCAAAATTAGTTAAGATGGTCTAATAAACTTATTTTCGTTTTCTCTTTCTTTTTCCTTCGATTATAACATTGTTTTATTGCTAATTTTGAGTTGAGACCATTATAATATCATTATCATGAATGGAAAGTGGCTAACTCACTTTCTATCTTGCCAAACAGGCTGCAAAGATAGAAAGTACGCCATGCTAATGAATATATTTGGTTCAAAGTTTATTAGAAAACTATTGAATTAATGAATCGATATGTCTAAATGAATGGAGAAAATTTGAGAATTGGACATGATTATTGCTTTTCCCATGAAAATGTGTGGTCTATTTATGGCTTTAAAAGCATCAGAGCTTGTTGAGAAAGAGAGGAAGCCCACCTATTTCTTGTAACTTAGCTAGGTGGGGAGTGATTCAGCAGTTAAGATCGATAAAAGTAAGACTGAAAATTAGTTGCAAAATTGACAGGTATCGAGTCTGCAAAATATTTTTTGTTACCAGCTTTGTGATGGAGGACTGACTGTTCCTAGTCTCATTTATTATACTGTCTTTTAATTAACCTCTCACTCTTACTTTTCTTGCCTGCCGTTTTGACCATCCCCCTATCACTTTTCTTTTCTTTATTTTCTACAAAAACAAAATCAAACTTTGTAATTATGATCAAATATGAAACAATGTATAATTGTTGCTGATATTCGATTTGCATGTAATGTGCTAAATGATTGTTCGGATCGCAAATTAAATTACTTATTTAATTTGCGAAACTCTTTTTTTCACTTGAGAATGAACAATTTTGGTTGCTGGATGTTCCATAATCTTATATTTGGCATTCTGCCATGGTTGATGTACATACCAATAATAAATGAAATCCTTTTGATATATATATATGATCAATATATTATTGAGAATTAAATTATCACTACTAAAACATATATATATATATATATATATGCTCAAAGCCACACATCTATATATATAACCATATTTATATGTATGACTATGAGTATATGTATAATTAAATAACATAAATCCATGATAAAATTACATAAAGATTAGAATGCTTTTATAGTATGTATTGTAAGTCAGTTTCTGAACATTAAATAGAGAAAAAGACAGGGAAGGTGAAGGCATTGAAAAGCATACTGGCAGTGCCAGCCAATCTCTGTTAGCTGAGTCATTAAGAGTGCATGTGTTTCTATCTCATCTCACAAACACAACTCATTTTATCCTCACCCTCTCCTCATTCCATCTTTCTACCCCACCATACCATTTTTAATTTCACCAACATCTTCAAATACCCTTTTGCTGATCATTCACTCTCTCTACCCCACAAGTTTTTACGACTTCTTCAAATACCCTTTTGCTCATTCACTTTGCCCATCTCTCTCTCTCTCTCTCTCTCTAACCATGAACATGAATACCATAACTAAGAAGAAGATGAAGGGCTTCATGTGCCACTCTCCAGCAGCAACTGCAGTTCAATGCATGACTCCCGATTCTCGCTCGGTCATCGTGCCTCGATCGTTATCATCATCATCATCATCGTCAAGATCAGGTCTGCACACAAATATTACTGATAACTCCACAAGCTTTATCAAAAATGCCAAGTACTCTAGGCTTGTTGAGTCACAAAGGTTCACTAATCCCAGTGATATTAAAAAGCCTGTCTTTTTGCCACCAATCAAGAAAGAACAAGCTTTGAGGAATGTCAACCCTAGGCCTAATCATGATCTTCAGAAGAAAAATCCTTTTCTGGACTCATCTCATCATGATCATGCTTTTCAGGTCAGATTAAATATATAAAAATTATTGCTTGACATTGAAGAAATTGTACTTGTTCATTCCAATTCTTGTCTGATACTAGTTTTTAATAATGTCGCGTATCAAACGAGGTTTCAAATCTTAGTACCATTGCTTTTCCTACCCTTTTTATTTGTTATTTACTATTTGGGGATCAAAAACTTAAAAGGGACTAGTCCATGGTCGTTCTTTGTTGCTATTCTACTTCTTAACTAGCCACTTTATGAAAAGAAAAACTAGAAAAAGGGTCATTTACCATGTCATTTTCTTTCATTATGTGTGTATATATACGGATATGTGTGTGTATTATGGCAATACATTTGTATGTACGTTCTGCGGTTGTGCCCACTACCTCATGTTTAATACCTATCAGAATCAATGTGATAGAAGCACTTTAACCAAATGTTTCCAAACCATTTTAATACCACTAGCTTCACACTTTTTTCTTTTTTAATATAAATCTTGGTTAAAGTTTTGTTGATTGGAACTTATGAGAAACTTTGTACTAAAAATCATTCTAGTTATAAATATTTAACAGTTCGGTAATTTTTTTGTAAATATGTTTTGATTGTCACGAAAACAATACCAAAGTATTTGTTTCCCTCATAAAAGCAGGTGGTTGTTATGCGGGTTGCTCTTCATTGTCAAGGATGTGCTGGTAAACTCAAAAAACATCTATCCAAAATGGAAGGTAATTATTTGTTTTCACAAATATCTTTTCAGATGTTTAATTTTTTTTCTCATATCTGTTATTATATATATATATTTATGAATTTTGTCATTAGTTGCGTTATGATATGATAATATAATAATATTGTATTACAATTGTTGTTGATGTTCTTCCTATATCATTATTAGTTATAGTATTTTTTTTTTTTTAGGGGCAATATTTATTATTATTGTTACCATCTCAACAACGAAATTAAACCGTTCAGTGAATAGCTAGATTTCTTACGAAGTAATGTTTTTTCATGTGCCTTAAGGATTAATTCAGTAATTTTCATAAAAAGTAACTTTTTGTATATATTAGAATCAATTTATTTTCGATCCAAAAAAAAAAAAGGAAAAAATTTATTCCAATTTATTTTTCTAGCGGATTTTCTGAAGTAAAACTAGATATATTTTTTCCAAAAAAGAAAAATTAACACAAATTATAAAGAGTATGCAATGTCAAATGTAATCACTACTCACATGACAATGCATGACAAAGTCATTTAATTTGACTTTTTTTTTATACATTTAAAAAATAATAATAATAATAAAAAATAAAAAACCCCCCACACATTAAGTAGGTAACTAAATGCATATGTAGTTTCCTTTTCATAGAAAGTAAAAAGAAAAAGGAAAACTGATACATAGTTTACTTGTTTGGGACAAAATCTATGACAGGAGTAACATCTTTCAGTATTGAGCTGGAAACAAAAAGGGTAACTGTGATGGGCCACATCTCACCAGTAGGTGTTCTGGAGAGCATTTCAAAGGTGAAGAGAGCTGAGTTTTGGCCTACTTCTGTTGATCATCAAATCATTCAATTCTAAAGCTGACACACAAAGACAAGATAAGAGAGAAGAATTTTCCTTCCAATGTTTAACCTTAGCCCTTGGTTTTAGGGCAACTGTTTCAATTTAATTAGATCCATATGGTCCTCACAAATTAAAATAGGGAAATAATTAATGGGTAGGTGAAGGTTTTTGGTCATGTGAACTATGGCACTGTTGATTGTGATGTTTTCTGTACAAATTCAATTTGAATGGTCATCTATTTTTCTCTCTTGTTTTAGACTAAGGTACCTTTTTGTTTTTGTTATTTTGGAATACATCCACCTTCTTTGATTCATGATTTAAATAAAATTTTGATAATTTGAACAAAATGAATTAGTGTTTCTTTTATGAATTGATTCACAATTCAAATAGTAAAAAAAGAGAAAATAGAGAAAATATGTGTTTTAAGATTTGAATAAAATTATCAATTATTTATTTTAAATTTTTTTAAATAATTCTTGCGTTTTTCAATTATTTTTATATATCTTTGAATTACCAAAATATTTATTGTCTTTAAAAATTTAATTTATCATTTTCTTCACAATTTGTTGTTTTTCTTTTATTTTAATTTTAGTTCCGAGACTAACTTCTTTTGTTTTATTTTCGTTTTAAATTTCAAAATAGTTAAAATAAAATAAAAATACGTTAATTAAAAAAAAATAGTGATAAAAGAATGTTGATAGAAATTTAACATTGAAATATGAATATGTTCGTATTAAACCTTACAAATCAAGATGAAATAGTTCAAGTGAAAATAAATCTACTTCGACTAATGAATACCCTAAGCATTATTGTCTTGCCAAATCTATTCTTTCAAAGTATCTAGAAATCCCTTCAAAATATATATATTTTTTAAAATTGATTCTGAAATATTTTTGGTTAAATATATGAATATTTTCAAAATTTGAATGGATTTTGAAATATATTTAATTTCTTTTTATGAAAAAATAAAATCAAGTGGTTTGATGCCAAATGCCAAATAAAAATATTAAAAATTAAAAAATTAAAAATAAAAGCTCATACAAATTTCGAGAAAAAGTGAATAAAGGGTGAAGTGTGGTTCTGATAATCTTTTGTGTATTTAGCATCAATACCCTTCAGTGTGTTCATAAAAATAGATTAAAAATATTTTGAAATCTCTTCAAATCTTGAAAAATCTTAATATATTTACTCAGAAAAGTTTTAAAATTAATTAAATAAAAATATTTCGAAAGAATTTCTCGATATATTTTATTTATTTTTATGAAAAAAAAGAATAATTGAAGTGGTTTGATGCAAAATTCACCCCAAGAAAACTCACTAAAAAATTGGGCCAAAATGTAACTTTATGAAAGGT
>WUAT03032205.1:0-14018 GCA_010015005.3 Ulmus americana
CATCTTCCTTCAACGAACAGCTTCAATCCCACCTACAACCAAACTCAAAAATTTTGCAACTCCTAAAAAATGCTTCAATCACAACGTTACCCATTTTCAAAAATTTATATTCTCAAATCATTTTCAAAAATTTATATTTTCAAATCCACTGCAGCTATCATAATGATAAACAAATTTATCAAAAATCCTTGTAACCCACCCTTATACGCTCACATATAAACTACTACAAAATACATAATTTTTCCATCGACACAAAGCTACAATCAAACCAACAAGCAGAAAAAAAAAAAATTCCAAGAAAACTAGGAAAGATTTACCTTAGCCGCACCAATACCTTTACAATAACCCTCTATCAATACTTCAAAATTTTACAGAACACTATTATATATCACGACAATGCGGGTTCTCTGAATCAATCCCCAAAAAAATTTCAAACATTCTACCAAATCTATTTTGCTTAAATGTTGTTAGTTTTTTTTCTTAAATGTTGGAAGTTTTTTTATTTATTTATTTATTTATTTCATTCCTTATTTGAATAAGGAGATATTTTATTCCTATATCTTATGCAAGGGTAACTTTGTCTTTTAAAAAAAATATATAATCAAACTTAGGTTCATCCCAATCTTTTGTGCAAAAAGTAGAGTTACTTTAGTAATTTCGAATTAAGTATAGTTATTTGAATGATTTAGAAAAATTTGAGGGTCATTTAAGTAATTTTATCTAATTTTATTAATAATTTTTAATTTAAATGCCAGCGTAATTTTTTTATTTTTTGAAAAATATGTGAGTTCAAAGTATTAAAATATAATTTACGTAAATTATAGTTTTTTATTTTATTTTTTAAAATTTTGTCACACAAGAAATACCAAATGTAATCGGAGGAGATGCTCCAGCTCCACATCTTACATTTATGATTCTAGAGCACCAAAGACTACGTTGTAGGCTAGAGTTAAAGTACGTACCCTTTTCGAACTCTCCCCATCCGTACAGTACGGATGTAATTACTCAAACGCATCAGAACCGTCAACTCCGGGCCCACAAAGATGAATCTCCCGATCCTAATCATCAACTCGATTCACAAAACCGATCACATGACGTAAGCCGAACCTCCATGATCATGCCACGTGTCCTGACATCTCCTCACTCTAAAAACCGAACACGAGTTCCTCTCTCTCCTCTGGCGCCACCATATTAGAAATTTAGAATACAAAGACAGATAGAGAGAGAGAGAGAGAGAGAGAGATCCGAACCCAATCGAAGAACAAGAGGAAGATGCATCTGATCAACGCGGTGATCGCGACTCGGTTGTTGACTCGGAACTGGGGATTGGAATCGGCTTCGGGAAGCGTCACTTTTGGATCGGCATGGTGGTTTATCTACGCCGGAATCTCCAGTTTTCTCGTCATGTTCGCCGGAATTATGTCTGGTTTAACTCTAGGGCTCATGTCTCTAGGTCTCGTCGACCTCGAGATTCTCCAGCGTAGTGGCACTCCCAACGAGAAGAAACAAGCAGGTTCGTTTTCGCCAATTTTCCTTCGATTCTCTGTTTCAGTTATTACAATTGGTTTTGATATGTAAAGTTTGTTTGTGTTTAGCTGCGATTCTTCCAGTAGTTCAGAAGCAGCATCAGCTTCTTGTCACTTTGCTTCTTTGTAATGCCGTTGCTATGGAAGTAAGTATTTTGATTAAATTTTGAGAATTATAGATTTTTAGAAAGAAAAAAAAGGTGTGAACTTTTAAGAATGTGTTTGAATTTGATATTTGCAATTGTAATTTCCAGGCTCTTCCGATATACTTGGATAAAATGTTCAATCAGTATGTGGCTATTATACTTTCTGTGACATTTGTTCTATTTGTTGGAGAGGTATGTTTGTTTTTGGCTTATGTTTCGTGGTTTAGCAGTTTGGGATTTTATCTTATGTGAGGAGATTTTAATTGGAATTTGATTTACTTGTCAGGTTATTCCGCAAGCTATATGTAGCAGATATGGACTTGCTGTTGGTGCCAACTTTGTTAGTCTTGTGCGGATTTTGATGATTATCTGCTACCCCATTGCTTACCCGATTGGAAAGGTATGATGTTGAATAGCTGGAGACTCACAATTGCAAAAGTAGTGGAATTTTATTCAATTATTTATTTTTGTTGTGTTATCACCAAAATGCCTGAAGTTTTGTTTTGTCGAAACTATGTTCTAGTTATGGCTTTTGTTATTTACTTTACCACAAAAATTTCTAGAACACAAATAATTAAGATGAAAGTAAAAACCAAAAGTTGAAACCAACATTGAAATACATGCATTGCAGGTTTTGGACTGGGTACTTGGACATAATGAAGCATTGTTCAGGAGAGCTCAGTTGAAAGCCCTCGTCTCCATCCACAGCCAGGAGGTAAGTGAAGTTATTCTGGATATGTTGAAAACACTTGGTTAAAAACATTTAGCTGCATAAGGAAGCTGAAAATACCATATTACCACTATCTATTCTTGTTTTCTCCTCTCTTTTAGTAATGTGATGTTCTTTTCTTGCATTTAAAGGCTGGAAAAGGTGGTGAACTCACGCATGATGAGACAACAATTATTAGTGGAGCACTAGATTTAACTGAAAAGGTGAGAATTGAAATATCATTTTACCATTCATGGAGCTTCCAATAATTTAAGCCACTGTATAATATACACATTATGTTGTGTAACTATGGATAGGATTCAGCTCTCCTTATATTTTATTTCCTGAATGTTTGCTTGAAACTCTATGCTACATTTGGTTTGCAACTTAGAGGCAAACATATATTTCTCTCTTTATCTTAATATGTCATGAACTAGAGCTGCTTACAACTTAAATCTGAAGCTGAAACTCTAATCTGTGTGATACTCTGCTTTGTTATCGTAATTATTTATTTATTTTTGAAATGGATCGTAATTAACCTTGAAGCATTTAATCTTAACCAATTTACTACTATATGTTGAAACATTGTGTATTATTTGGACTCAGCTTCCCTAAGTCTTATTCTTCTTCTACTTCTTTGGGAAAAAAAAAAGACAGCTGAGGAGGCTATGACACCTATTGAATCAACGTTTTCTTTAGATGTCAACTCAAAGTTGGACTGGTGAGTTTTGTTCCTGAATTGTCCTCTGCCTCCTGTCAGTTAGATCATACTGTGTATTTTATGAATTTTGTTGATATGATGTTATGGCTTGTTAATACCTATATGTAGTCATTTAATATTAGAAACTTTCATGTTTCTGTAAGATTTATTTTGATAGAGGTTCTGAGTTAAATTTTGTATTCTTGTCTGAATTTTCTGGAAAAGAAAGTGTTCTGTAATTTTTGGTTTTTAACTGTATTTCTATCTTGTTTTTCTTTTTAATTAATAACACAGGGAAGCAATGGGAAAAATTCTTGCCCGGGGTCACAGTCGAGTTCCTGTTTATTCTGGGAATCCAAGGAACATTATTGGACTTCTTCTGGTGGGTATTAGAGTGTAAAAGTTGAGAAGATGTTTATGATACATGCATCTAAAATTTTAAGCATCCATTGAAATAACAGTTGGTATTCATATTTTTACTCTAATTTTAACACCAACTCTTTTGTTTGTGAGCTGTGACTAGGTCAAAAGTCTACTTACTGTACGACCTGAAACAGAGACTCCAGTCAGTGCTGTTTCCATCAGGAGAATTCCACGGTGTGCTTGTACAATTTTAAATGCTAATTACTTCTTTATTAAAAGTATGAAGTATCAAGTGCTCATATTTGGATTGTATTCCCAGAGTTCCTGCGGATATGCCACTGTATGATATACTCAACGAGTTTCAGAAGGGAAGCAGTCATATGGCAGCTGTAGTGAAGGCCAAAGGGAAAAGCAAGCCTCTTCCACCAACGATTGATGTGGAGGAATATGAAGAAAACAAAGTCACAAGCAGTGACTCTGAACTGAGTACTCCTTTGCTTGAGAAGGATGAAAAATCAAACAGCGTTGTTGTTGACATTGATAGGGTTTCAAGGGTTAATAAAGTAAATTCTTTTCATCGCACTGATTCAGCAACAAACGGTTTGTCCCGTTTTTCACAGGATATTGAAGATGGTGAAGTCATTGGTATCATCACACTGGAAGATGTGTTTGAAGAACTTCTGCAGGTAATCTTGCATCACTTTGGATTCTGTCTATCTTTCAGTTCATGAAAAATCTTTTAATGGCAGTGGATTATTAATGATAATTTTTATTTATACAGGAGGAAATTGTGGATGAAACAGATGAATTTGTTGATGTGCACAAGAAGTAAGCAGGAAATTTTTATTATTATTATTATTTTATTTTATAAACAAGCAGGGGTTCAAATTTAAAAACTCTGCTCTTTTTTTTTTTTTTTTGTTGGCAATTTCCAGAGAATGAATTTGGATCTTTTCAATCCGTTTTTGCAGAATACGTGTGGCTGCAGCTGCAGCTGCTTCATCAGTGGTTCGGGCTCCATCAGCTCGGAGGTTAATTGCCAACAAGGGACCAGTAAGTTATTATCTGTTTACGCTCCTGTTTCTACTGTGTTTCTCATTTCAGCAAGGCAATCCAAGTACTAAACCTAAAATTTACACTAACAGAGAAGTAATGGGCAGGGCATCAAATGAGTAACATCGAGAATGCATGATCTTCGCTTGTTTTGATTCAACAATTCATTTATGTTCTAGAATTGGGTTAATTCAAGTGAAATAAATAGATGAATTCTAGCTGCAGTTTGATTGTAACTTACACGAAGAGTTTTTTTTTTTTAGCCTCAATTGTATTGTCCCAGTTACTGAAACTAACAAGCCTGGCCTTCTACTCTTATGATCACCCAGATTGGCCAAACTAAGCAAGGACAAACTCCGAAGAAAGCTGGCGAGGACGTTTTGAACTCCGCAAAGTCCCAATTTACATCTGGCGAACCTGGAAATAATCGATAACAACAATATTGTGATGCAAGTCTTGCGATGTTGATCTGAAAAGGAGAAGGAAATGGGTGAGTTTATACAAAGGGCAATCAATTTAATCTTGTTTTATGGTACTTTGTTGAGCAATTGCTGTTGATAAATACGTTTATAAATCAACATGGGGAGACATTAAATTTGGAGGCTTGTAACTATGGAATCTAAAATTGTTTCAAAGATTTTGCAGCAATTTAGGAGAATCATTTATGTACCTTTACTGAAATTTTAGAATTACCAGAATGAATTGCTTCTAAAGTTTCTGCATTATAGTGGATAAATTTTACATGTGCCTTTTTGCTGGATTATTGAAACAAAAGTGGCTCAAACAGGGAATTTTCAAATCTATCATGTCGAACTCAGAATCCTCAAACCTTCTTATTGATCAACTCTCGTCGTTTTTTCAGTCAAAATTAAGGAATAAAAACATTAGGATGAACTGTGAATCTTTTATCCTTTAATTCCACCAAAAAACAGAAATTTAAACTTGATATGTATGAAACAACATGGATTTTCTTGCAAGAAAAAAAAAAAAAATACAGGAACTTGTATTGACTATTTCCTAAGAAAACAAAAAACTCCAACATCGAAGTATGTATTGCCAATTTGCCATTTAACAAAAGAAAAACTAGGCACATTTGTCTTGCAGGCAAATGGTCTTCATCCTCCACTATGTGTATACACAAAAGAACTTGGGGCTTCTTCCTCATTTTGCCTATGAAAATGGCTCATCCCAGCTTAAAAGAATCACAGTACACCTCCATATGATATAGATTCTTGTTCTTTTCTCCCTCATAACCCTTGAACACCTTTTCCATCCCAACTTTGGATTTGGAACCTTATTGGAAGAAAACTGACCCATCTTCATCATCACTTGCAAACACAAAAACCCAAAAAAGCTAAAGATAAAAAGAAGATAACAATCACTTGAAAGTTGAAAGATGGTGATGCTAGTGCTCTAACAAGAATCCTTTTGGTAGCTTATATAGAGGGGGAAGCAGAGAGATGAAATGGATGACAGGTGGCACTATTTGACAGGGTGATATGGAAGGGTCCCATAGCTTAAAAGATGACAAAGAGGAGGCAAAGACATATCAGCTTTGTCCACCTGCCAAATCACCTGGAAAAGGACCCTTTGTAGCCTTTTTTTCCTGAAATTAAGGCCAACCCTGTCTCCTATTATTGCTCTATTAGATTGATTCCTTTGAAGCTAGATGCTTCCTCTGAATTTTAAATTCTTAAAGTTGAAGAACACAAGGGAAAGAAACAGAGATGTCTCCTGCCCATATATCAACACTTTTGGTTTCACATCCTTGTGAAAGGGTTTTATTTTGTTTGGCTAAGTTTGCTCAAACAAAGAAGTAAAAGTAAAAGCTTTAGTCAAATTAAAGGATAAGAATGTGTGGAGCAAACTAAGAAGAGAGATGAAGTATAAAATATATATAATACAATCTCCTTACATTTCTTGAGGTTGGTTACAAAAGCAAGCTAGCTAATTGGGAAGCTAAAAAAAAAAAAAAAAAAAAAACCCAAATGGGAAAAAAGGAACACAAAAACTTAAAGAAAAAGAAACACAAGCATAAGTTTTCTAAACTATAGAAGCTAAGCTATCTCATTCCCATTTTGCTTTCTGGTTAGGAGTACTTGTGCCAACCAAGAAGCATAGAAATGCAGACCCTTATAATATACAGCTTTCCTTTTTGTTGTCTCACCATTCTCCTCCATTTAGCAAATCTCTTCCCCATTTTTCCAATCCAAACCATCTAGCTAACTAAGCTCTCTGCAGATTTGCTGCTGATATTATCTCAATTTGAAGGTATGATTATATATAGATATAGTGGTTATATCCACACAAAGACTTTGAAGGCCGAGTCAGCTGGTCCACTTGTACATTCACAACACCTCTGTGCCACGTGCAAGACCGCTATCTTCGTTCAACTTAACCATCTTTATCAGGTGGTTTTTGCCTGCCATTTGAGTTTAAAAAGCAAATCTAAGTACAAAACACCAAACTTTATCTTCTTTTAGTTGATACCCCACATCATATTATCCTGTTTTTGGTGAGATTTGTTGCTTTTTAACTAGTAAAGAGCAAAACAAGTAAAGGGTTTCTTCTTTTTCTCATGTTTAGATATTATTGATCAATCAAAGTCTAATAAGAAGTGAGAACCTCACATGATCACACACCCTAAATTCAAAATTATCATTCTTGTAGGGGTCTTTGTTGGTGACTATCTTGCTCCCCCAAAAAAGTTGAGATTGTGAAACTAGAAAAACTACAAATTAGTTCTACTCAATCTTGTCTAATCATGTCCTTTTGCCAAGCAAAAGATTGACAAAGAAAAGCTTCTCACCTTATCCTTAAGCATAAGTATCAAGGATAAGATTATAAATAGCTATGTAAATCAAAATTTGTGGGGACTTGAGATAATTAATGAACTTGATTTCCAGCTAATGTGGGGTCCAATTAGAATGACCAGGATAAGCTTTGTGGACCCTCAGGAAAACTCACTCAGTCTAAATCAATCAAGAGGAGTTGTATGCAGGGTGGTGGTGTTTAGGAGCTTGGGGGATACAGTAGTAGTTTTGTGCTTTTGTTGATCAAAATGGTCATTAAGATTAGAAAAAGCAAAAAAGAGAAAGCGAAACTAGAACTATTCTCCAAGCTGGCGTGAGAGGGGAGGTGGGCTATTCTCTTTTGTCTGGTTTTGGTGTCTTGAAGAAGTTCAATCATGGTGGCTTAGCTTGGGATGTGACTAACTGAGAAACCACAAACACAACATTCCCCTAAGAAACATCAAATATAGAAGGACCATAATAATAGAGAACCAGTGCAATAGGGATCACTTTTTGACGATATTTAAATATGTTGTTCTCTAATGTGTTACCGTTATTAGTTTAGGAAATATAATTGATTATTCATTGATTAAAACTAGTCGTATAGTGTTACAGTTATTGGTTTAGGAGATATAATTATTGATTCTTCACTGATTAAAACCATAACTCGTATTGTAAAATGGTTTCACAGAGATATTCGTAACACATTAAAGAACAACATATTCAAAAATCATAATTAAAAAGTTATTGTGACTATTCCTATGTTAGGGAGAAAAAAGTGATACTTATTGCGTGTTGTGCGTGTGGAAGGGAGAAAAAGCAGGTGATGTATTGAGGATAGATCATCATCCATCTGGTTGGCCATATCATAAGGAACAAGGTGTCTTTCTCATGAAACTGGTCATATATGTTGCATTATTGCTTCCATTGAAGGATTATATTAAGCCATGGTTGAGTGTTTTTAGGGTCCCATATCTTTCTTTAACTCGAACATGAACATGAACATGAAAGCAAATCTGCAATAATTAGCTTCTCAACTTGGAAGAGTAGCTTATGAATATGCATGAAAAAGATACATTTTAAGAGCCATGTATAGCTTAAGAGGTACAAGGAAGAAGACTTGCTGTGTCAGTTTGAATCGATGAACGACGTATCGTTGCTTACCTAACAAACAGTTCGTGATTATACGATATGTCGTTTAGACTTGACTTTTATACCACGTTACCCATGGGAATGGACTCAATTTAATACAGTGCGCTCACGGGGGATTTAGGTGATAACACTTCGTAAGAGTAGTTATTGGGCTATGGCAATATTTTAGTGGAGGAAATTACAACCTATACCCCTTTTTCCTTAACCCATTACATTTGCGCACCATTTTAAAAGTTATTACATCTTAATCCTTCTTTTTTTTTTCTTTTTTGTAAAATACATTTTTAGTTCTTCATATTCATGGTCATCTATTTCAGTCTCTAAATTTCTTTATAATTTGTCATTTTATAAAGGGATAAAATAGATTAAAAAAAAAAAAGTGGCACATTTGTAATGGATGTAAAACGAGGGTATAAATGTTTTGATGCCTCATTTTAGGGGCATTCTTGTAGTTCCCCCTTCTCTATTTTCTCAAACAATTATATATATAGAAAGATGCTATATTAAAGAAAATAAAATAAAATATGGTCGAAATTCAAATTACTTTTCGTGTTCTCTGTGTCCCGAAAAGTCCACCACAAAGCCATAAAAATAGCAATTGACTGGCAGTCAGCTAGGGTTTGCCGTGTAAAGTAAATGCAAGGATGAACAAAGAATACCCCACTTTAACGTTACTTTAACCATCCAAAGTGGTGACATCCCTAGCTTTGCATTTCCACAAACATGAGATTGGTTTCCTTTTTCGATTTCTAAGTACGTGAAACTAGGGTTACTTAGAATAATGCAAAAGGGAAGAAAGAAAAATCAACAAAAACGCGAATCTTAAAAAGCCAAGTCACGAACTCTTTAAAGACTTCCTACAAGGCTACAAGTAAACAATGACCAACAGTAACTTTTAAATGTATTTAGACTAAAGATAACTTTTGACTCATGGAAGCTCGTAGAGCATCTCTAATCATTCTCAATGTACACCCTTCTTGGCCAAAATAGCAAGTGATGTGTTATTTTCCTAACTCCAATAATTCTCTAAACTATTTGTTACTTTGGAGAATGCGTATCACACTAGACACTTTGGGGAGTGAGACAATCCTCGCCAATTTCTTTTGAGATTTTCCTATTGAGCCAGGTTATCTCGAAACAGAGTATCATCTAAGATAAAGATATAAAACAAACAAAATTATTTATATTTAAAATCTAAAAACATTAATGGTTATTCAAAAAAGAAAAAAAACTGTTAGTGTGACTCGCTCAAAAGTTTCTATAGAGAGCATGATTGGAGATTCACTTATACCCACTATGTAACATTGCCTTAACTTTTTCTATTACTCATAATTAAAAGTATAAAATTATCCCAAACCTGCAATAATATTCTTTATATCTCTTAAAGGTTACAGCTGAGTTGGGAAAAGAGGATATTCCTGTTTTAGACCCTTTCCCTTTGCTGCAAAACAACAAAAGAGCTCTTGGGATGTAATGTATGCCACCCAAGAGAAGATTAGACATAGCAGAATAAAAAAGTACCAAAAACATAAGATAAAAGATAATACGGCTAACAAAAAGACAAACATACCCTGTAACATGTCTTCACTACAGACAACATTAGACAACATAAAGCAAACTATTCTTGTCAAACAAAAGATAAGTGTTATTACCATTATAGTAACCAGTATACAACATACGCGTTATTAAGAAGAAAGAAGAGTGGAATAGATACAATTATGAGCCTCATCCGCCTCCTTTCCGCTTAGGGATCAATGAGTTTTGCAGAGAGACAATTAGATGAGTACAGAAAACTATTATTGAATAAAGTAGAGAATTATCTAAAATAGATAGGCCAGCAGTTCTTACACCAATTTTATACAAGCTTGGTGGCCAACTAGTTTGACACAGCCTCAGCAGGCTTTGAAGACAAATCCCGCAACCCGCAAACCAAATTGGCTGGGACGGCTACATCGATCATCTTTGGATAGGCAAGATTCAGGTCTGTAAAACAAAATATTCTTAGATAAACTTTCTGGATGTAAGATATAAAATTAAACTTGACTTTACTATTAGTATTTGCAATGCTAGATAACTATACTTACTTTCCATGATATTTTTAAATCCTTCCTGCAAAACAAAGTTCGAAGATGGAGAAAGTTAGATAATTAGATAGTAAAAGTAGAAGTTTCAACCAGAAAAAAGAAAGAATAAAAAATTGTGAAGTAAAAGCTAGGCCTAGGCCTATTTCATGGAAGTTGACAGCAAATACTTCAAAATGCTGAATAGTATTTGAGTTTTAAAAATGTTGAAAAGTTGTTTGGTAAGATAACTAAAAATAATATTTAAGTTTGAGTAACAAAAATAGTATTTGAATATTCTTAAAGAAACATCACGATATTCTTCAGAGCATTACTATTCAAATACTAATTAGTATTCAAAAACTGAATATAACCTAGGCCCAATTCTCTACCAAACACATATTCAGTTAATATTAGTAACCAAATTGGATACTAAAGGGACCCATCAAAGAATTTTTTTTTTTTTTTTGAAATGCATCAAAGATGATTCATGTAGTTTGTTTAATAAGCGCTTATGTTTATAAAAAAAATAAGAATAATTTATTAATCAGTGGGTGAAGTAAGAAAGAAGGAGAGAAGTTTAACAAACAAATCCATGAGCGCAATAAATGCTAGTGGGATTTATCGTCCACTCAAACGTCAGACCCAATTAAACGACGTGGAAGCTTCATTTGTGTAGTAGCATACTAGGGAGGCAAGTGTACATTTTATTGGCTTATTAGCACCAATTATTTTTTAATACTTGTACGATGGTACAATGATTAGAGTTAAATAAATCAGGAGTAATCACCTCATCTTTTGTGAGCCGAGGATTATAGAGTATCTCCTCCCCCACAGTGCTAACCTGGATTCAAAAAAGAACATGGCATAAGAAGCTGTAAATGAAAATTTAGCGAGTAGTGGACTAAAAGGGAAAATAGATGGTTCCATACAGTGAATCCTTTGTAATCATGAGCAGGATAGATCAACGTATCCTTTGGCAAAGTGAAAATCTGGATCCGTAATAAACTCAGAGTCAGTGTTGCTAATGCAGTTTGTAAAGCCAAATGTGCTAATGGAAAGCATAATTTGCTACTTAATCTCAAACCCTTGCCTGTGAATGCACTGACTTGTAGAGTTCATGTGAACTCCCACCCTGCAAGCAGATCAAAGAAATTAAATGAACTTGACAGATCACTTATAAAGTCGTCATGAAAACGAACTCAAGTTTGAACTGTTAAGCTCTCTCCCATCCACCACTTTGTTTAATTTTGATTTTTTTTTAAAAAGGAATAACTTGAGTACTTTTAGGAGAGCTAAAGACACAAAACCTGGAAATCAGTTCTTCCACATCCACGTATAAGCAAGGCATCCCCGGTGAAAGCCATCCTGGGTTGGGGCTGATCAGGTCCATCTCCTGTAACATAGGTAACACAACCTAATGTATGTCCAGGAGTACTTCGAACCTGCAAAAATAAGCACATCAAAATTAGAATACACATATAAACAAAAAGTACACAATCTTGTCAAAAACCATACAAACCCAAGCCGTCACCAGTGAGGACTTTCCTTAACACAGAAATGGAACAGGACAAAATATTCATCACATAATATCTTTCATGGTGTATTGATTAAGCACATTTATCAAAGACAACTTAAAATGGCTTTCCAAAAGTTTTGCAAAATTTTAAAATCTAAAAACTTTTACGTTCCTACTAGTAGTTACTAGCTTGCACTACAAACTACTCTGTCTATATAACTTAGCCATAATTAGGGCTGAAACTCCAAATAGTCAAACCGCTCCAAACTGATTCGCCAAAATTGTTGAAATCGAAATTTTTTTGGGTTCGTTTGGTTTGAAACTGTTTCTTTTTCGATTTGGTTTGGTTTGGCATTTCACCATGTTAGTTTGGACTGAACCGAAAAATTAATAATTTCATATAATTTATTTTGCCAAACCGCCCTAAACCGACTTAAAACTGACCTAAATGACCCAACTGAACCACCAAACCATAAACCGACACAGTTCGGTTTGGTTTTTTTTCAAACCGAAAATTACCAGTTCGGTTTGAAAACTGGTACAAACCGACCCATACCGAACCGATTTCACCTCTAGCCATAATGCATAAGAACTCTATGCGAAAAAGATCAGGGAACATAAAACTCTTCCACTGCATTACTCTCGAATTGTACTCAAAGATAATGGCAAGAGTGGGTTTCCACTTTCCACCTAAGCTCATCAAGCATATAACTCAGTAGCTATGTTAAACGTTTCCTCCAAATCTTCTCATTTAGCTTAAACGTTTGCCTTTCTATGATAATTGACAAGCATCAATAATCAGCTAACCAAAAAAGCTTAATAATTATACAAGTAACAAGCAGCCTGACCTCCAAAAACAGATCTCCAATATAAATTTTGTCACCAGCTTCAATAAGAAGATCAGCTTTTGATTGGCTAGCTTTTGAAATGATTGATTTCACACCAGGAACCTTACTCTGCAATAAACACGTTCCAAACAAGTCAACCTTTTGCAATTACATTATGGTACAAATTAGATTGGGTGATTAGGTAAGAGGTTGAAACCTTGATAAGACCAGTGCCAGTAACATGGTCAGCATGAACATGAGTGTTCATAGCATAAATGAGCTTCAGTCCCAACTCTTTAACAAAGTTAAGGTCCCTTTCCACTGTCTTGTCAATTGAGTCAATCAACTACAAATCAAATATCAAAATTTCAAATTAATACCAGTCAAGTCGAACATCAATTAGAAAATTGAATAAAATTAATGGTATTAATGTTAAATTCAAACCACCAGGAGAAAAAATATCCTAAATATCTTGGTATCCAAACAGAATTTTCAAATACTTTGATAAGAATATAGAATATGAAGTCCTAATATAATAATTCAAATAAATATTACCAAAACAGACCTCTGTGCCGACTTTAACCAGAAACAAAGGATCAGCTAGGATTCGATTCCGTAACACAGAATAATGCTTCATAAGAAAGGCCATCGGCCAAGCCGAACCCTACAAAAGAAATTTAGAATATTGAAGTGCACAATATGCTTATTGGTTTTTTTTATAATAAATAATAATTACAGAGCCAACAATTATGAAGGTTCTAATTAATACATAAACTATATACATTTAAATTGATTTATCTTTTTCCGCCATAAATTTTCTTTATAATCAAAACCACTGTGAAAAAATTAAAAACAAAAACAAAATCAAAATTTCACCTAAAAATCCAAATACCGAAAAAGGAAGGATTGTCGAATCCCAGTAGTCTTGGCAGCCTCAACCATGTCCATAGGAAGCAACACTCCCCGAGCTTCTGCCTCCTACTTCAACTCCTCAAACTTCATAATTGGCCCAAACTCTTCATCTCCTTCACCATCACCATCGCCACCACCATCATTTCTTTCATACTAATAACAAGGCCTACAAATTGGGAAAGCACACTCATTGCAGAAAAGACGAGAGGGAGCTCGAATAAACACCCTTCACAATTCATAGGAACCAATCTAGAAACCT
>WUAT03032315.1:0-14017 GCA_010015005.3 Ulmus americana
GCCATGCAGATACGAGAAGATTGTCTTCTTCAACTGCAAAATTGCGGGACCTTGGAGCTTTCTTGGTTGTGGATTCGGTTTGAGTAGGATTTTGAGATGGTAATGTAGATTGGCTAGGATTTTGATTTGTAAATAATTGATCGTGGATTTCTAAATTTTCACGGAGAAAATTAGTATAATACGGATCATTTTGAGAATTCATGACTATTTCAGAAAATATAAAAAATAAAATAACAATAGAAAGGAAAAAGAGATATGGATAGTAAGTAAGAATAAGAATGAAAAACCATTAGTATTTATAGGAGAAAAAAATTACAATTTCTGTATAAAAAAAATTTAATTAATTTAATTCTAAATAAATAATTCAAACGGTAATAAAAAACGGTAATATAAAAAAAACGGTAACATAAACCAATTTAATAACAAATGAAACGGTAATATAAAACGGTCATTTTTTTTGCAAAACTCAACAATGCAATTGCTTCAGGATGACTAAAATTTGATTTTTACTTTATGTCATTTTCAACAATTAAGAGCAACTCAAAAAAAAAAGAAGTTAAAAGTCTTCTTTTGCTACTTGCAGAGCAAACGTGCACCATAAAGCATATCATAAAATGACTTTTCTTGTCAATCACATCAATAATAAAATAATAATAAAAATTTACAAAGAGCCATTTTTATTAGCTATTTGTAGCGAGCCATTTATTTTTGTTAAAATAGTTAGTCATGTAGCGAGTTCCGTTGGAGTAAAAAAAAACAATCAAAAGTTAAAAATTTAGCTATAATAGATAAGATAGCGAGCCCCATTGGACTTGCTCTTAGAATGCTGTACCAAATAAAAATTAATATTTAGATACTAGAATACCTGATTAGAATGGAAAGAGCTGCAACCCGATCACCCATAAACAATAAAATTTCAGAATTTTAAAAATTTATATAAAAATTAATTTAATATATTTTAAACTCAGGAGAAATTGAATGAATGTTGCGAGGGAAATCCCGGAAACCAGAGTTTAGAGTAGCAGACTGGTAGCTTCCCAATAGCCCATAAGCTCTGGGGGATGCTCTAGCGAATCAAATCCTCTCTCCCTCGTAGCTGATCGGACGATAATGGAAGCTTCTCGAGGTGCGAGGAACAAGGGCTCGCCGCCATTGAAGCCCTCCAAGTTCTCGGTGTATCAGAACCCAGCCTTTTCTGCTGCCCTAACTTCCAAAAGCCTTCAACCTTCCAAATCAACACTTCTCTGCGTCTTCTTCCTCTCCTCCTTCTCTGCTTTCGCCCTCCTCCTAGTCTTATCCAGGTATCTACTATCTCTGGGTAATTTTCGGTGAACTAGGGTTTTGTTTACGAAGTATATTTTTTGTTTGTTTGTGGATTTTGAGTTTTATTGATATGTGAATTTTGGTTAGAGAAATGATCGGCCATTCGAATTATGTAGAATGTGTGCTAGGATTTTATGAGGGTTTAAGGATAGACGTGAATATTTTGATTGTTTATGTGTTTGTTTGGTGGGAAAATGTAAGAGAAACAAAGGGAGTTGGAAATCTAAGTTACTGGTGTTATATGTGTTATGTTTTGGGTTTGGAAGACATAAGCTCTCAATTTGCTGCTGGAGGGTGTTGGTTGGTGTGGGGAGGAGGAATCAAAATATCTCAATCAACCGAACTTATCTCCTAGAGAAGAAAAAAACAGCGAGAGGATAAGAATTTTCAGCTATGATTGTCCATTTCTTCAATGCTTCTTACCTTAATCACACGAGCTTCAAATAAGAATGTGCTTTTAAGTGTTGGCTCATTCCGTCACTGTTTCTGTTGCTAACACTACTGTTTGTGTTAATTTGTTTGAAGGGAAAATGGGTTTGTTAGCAGTTCGAAGCTCAAAAGTTTTTCCCGAGGGACAGCTTGTAAGTTATTGATATTCAATTTGCAGTCATTTGATGGTTTGACCTGATGATTATCAATGCTGTGACTCACTAAATAAGTTGTATTTTGTGCTTCAGATATATTTGTTAAAGTGATCCAGACCATTATGGGCTTAGTGTTTGTCGGCTCTGTATTTGCACTCTTCAAAACCATTTCGTGGCATAGAGCCAGAAAAACAATTGGCCAACCACCTACTTCTTCCTCTAAAGAAAGTAAGGATCAAGCATGTCTAACAAATCGACAATTAGGGCTGTTGGGTGTGAAGCCAAATGTTCAACAACTTGCATCTGATTCTTCAAAAAAACCTCCCAAGTCTAAACCCTCATCAACACGCTCTCCTTCAGATGTGCTTGTTCCCCTTCATCAGACAATACCTAGTTCCAGTGGGGGTAATAAGCTGCGTTCTATCAGCAGCCCTTCCAAATCACCAATTTCTTCATCTTCTCTGTATCTAGTTCCAGGATCTGTATCGCCGTTGTCCTCTAAGCAGAATTCACCAGGTTCACTGGTCTCTACACCTTGGTCAGGTAAGCGAGCCTTCGCAAAAGAGATAAATTCAGAAGAAAAGCTTGAACAATTCTTGGCAGAGGTAGATGAGAAAATCACTGAATCAGCAGCAAAATTGGCCACTCCACCTCCCACCATCAGAGGCTTTGGTGTTGCTAGTCCAAACACCATTGGCACACCGGCTAATACGTCTGGAACTACTAGGAGTACACCATTGAGGCCAGTGAGAATGTCTCCAGGTTCCCAGAAGTTTGCTACTCCACCTAAGAAGGGAGAGGGCAAGATTCCTCCACCTATGTCCATGGAAGAATGTATAAATGCATTTGAGCATTTGGGTATCTATCCTCAAATTGAGCAATGGCGTGACCACCTTAGGCAATGGTTTTCTTCAGTTCTGCTCAACCCTCTTATTAACAAGATTGAAACCAGTCATATTCAGGTTTGCCATTAGCACTATTACCTTCTTTCATCTATTATTGGCAATTAATTAATTTTGGCTAGTAAAGGAGTATAATGTTTCTAGTAGGTTGCTGTATGTCTTTCAAGAATTATGTGATTACTTCATTCTTTTGGAAAACTTAATGTGATTCTGAAACATTTGTATGATGTTGTCTTGAGTGAATACAATTTTCACTATCAGATTTTCTGGGGTAACCATATTTGCAAGGTGGGCATGCTATTTTTGTCAGTGTTAATATTTTTTTAGTATATCCATCTACACATGCCTTACGTACATATATAATATGTCTTTTATCTTTCTATTGATATTGCAAACTCTGAAATCTCATGAAATAACTAGTTGTTCACTTGTTCTTCTTTTTGGCATGAATTGTTATATCTGATGGTTAATTAACTCCTATACAGGTAATGCAATCAGCCGCTAAACTTGGTATATCAGTCACAATTAGTCAAGTGGGGAGTGATTTACCTACTAGCGGGACTGCTACAGTTTCATCAAGTGATAGGTCTAAGGAGTGGCAACCAGCTTTGACTCTTGATGAAGATGGACTTCTGCACCAGCTACGAGCAGCTCTGCTCCAATCTATTGATGCTTCCACACGTAAGTTGTTTATCAACTACATATAACTTCATTTTAAATTCCCTTCTTTTATTTAGTTGAAAAAATCTTTGCTGTTCATTTTAATGGGCTTTTTCTCATATTATGCAGCCAAATTGCCTCAAGCCAGTATGCAGCCATCCCCAGCACCAAATCCCATGGTCCCGATAATGCAGGAGTGTGTGGATGCGATCTCTGAACACCAGAAACTTCAAGCTTTGATGAAAGGGGAATGGGTTAAAGGTTTGTTGCCCCAAAGCAGTGTTCGAGCAGATTATACAGTACAAAGGATTCGAGGTAATTAGAAATACAATTTTTTATCACGCTATAACTGCTATGACCTAGCTGTCTAATTAATATAAACTGGATTGCCTGCCTGTTACGTTGACAGAGCTTGCCGTAGGAACATGCTTGAAGAATTATGAGTATCTTGGAAATGGAGAAGTTTATGATAAAAAGAACAAGAAGTGGACTCTAGAGCTGCCAACTGATTCTCACTTGCTCTTGTACTTGTTCTGTGCTTTTCTAGAGCACCCAAAGTGGATGTTACGTGTAGATCCTACATCTTATGCTGGAACCCAGTCTAGCAAAAATCCCTTATTCTTGGCAGTTCTACCTCCAAAGGAAAGGTTTCCTGAGAAGTACATAGCTGTCATATCAGGAGTCCCTTCTACTCTTCACCCAGGTGCTTGTACGCTGGTAGTTGGAAAGCAAAACCCCCCAATTTTCGCCTTGTATTGGGATAAGAAGTTGCAGTTTTCTCTTCAGGTAAGCAATCACTGAAAATATACCTTATTATGGAACACGTACATAGCTTGGATGGTTCTTTGGCTTCTTGTGTGAAAGTAGAATACTTGTCCAACGGTAGAATTGATGGGGGCATGCTAAACTACGAAGAAGCATCTTTAAGACTTTGCACCGTGAATCATCCATGTTCTATTTAGTCAGTCATTTTCCTTGGGTAAACCTTGTCTGATTGAATTGGATAGTGGAGCCAATTAAAATGGGAGGTGGGTTAGTTTTTTTTTTGTTTGCACATGCTCCCAGGTTTCCATTTTATTCAAAAGTTGTTGCTTATCAGTAGTCTGCAAAAGCCAATAGCTGTCTGTCAATACATAACAATATATCAAATAAAAGATACATCTTGTATTGGTTAACTTAACGAACAGTTGAATTATTTATTTTATTTCAGGGAAGAACGGCATTATGGGATTCCATCTTGCTCCTGTGTCACAGAATCAAGGTTGGCTATGGTGGGATAATTCGGGGCATGCACCTTGGTTCTTCTGCCTTTAGAATCCTCCCTGTTCTGGATTTGGAAACTGAAGACTGAAGAAAGCTGCGCTTCAGTTCCAGTTTCATAGGCAATTAATTTAGTTGGTATTTGAGGCATCGGAAGCAACTAACAACTTAGTGATTGGCAGCTCATCGGTCTCCATTTTCAGAGCAGAGCTTACTAGACCAACTGGATCTTTTCCAAGAATGCTGGTCAATTGTTTTGTTTTTCTAAAGTTGCTGCAATGCTAATACCACCCTTGACAGTCTAGACGAATGACTTGTATACTGGGAATTTTCACATCACTATTTCCCGAAATAGCATGTCAAATATTGCATGTCTTTTAGTTTTGCTGTGTCTGCTCGTAATCCCATTTTTACCAATACTTTAGACTATCGCACAATGTATTGCTCAGCCATCACTTCTCGTCTCTTTTCTTGTTAGTTTTTTCTTTTTTTCGCCTCAAGAAAATAGTGATGTGGGCCAAAAGAGAGAGAAAAAAAAAATCTCTAATTTGCATTATAAAGAACAGGCATCTATTTTAATTGAATAATCAATCTTATTTATTAATTAATAAATATGAGAATCATTGATCTTATTTTCTCTTTTTATTTTTATTTTAAATTTGTATTTTTTTGACCTTTCCACTTGTCATCGTCCTCAGCTCACACAAATGCAGGTGCAAAATTCCATTACTTGAGGCATCTTTCCAGCTAGGCGTCTCTGCTCCTGGGGAGTAGTAACTTTGGTACTAGCAACAACCAACCATCCAAATCAATCACCAAGAGAGGAGAGAGACTATCAAACACTTGGTAGCTTCTTTTCTTGATGTTTCAAATAAGACTTTCGTTAGTGACTGATGAAACTAATCTTTGTTGATCATCTTTGCCTTCTTATAACTAGTCTTTTATTAATCTTCCTTTTGGTCAATTGAGTTCCCTTCAATTACACACTAAAGTGAATATAAACATAAATAAAAGCATAAACATACTGATTCGGGCAATATATATATATCTAGAATGGCAAGTCATTTATCCGAGGAGCAAACTGATTAAAAGGAGTATGATCAAATCTAGACTACTTTTTAAATTAAACTACAAATGTAAAACTAATTATATCAAGACAAAAATACAATTAAATTTTGAATTTTCTTCAATCCTTCTTTTTTCCCAATGATTTCTTCCTCTTTTTTCTTTCTTTTTCTTCTTGCTCCTCCTTTTTTTCTTCTTCTTTATCTTCTTATTTTTTCATGGCGAACAAAGAAATGATCGCCAAGAAGGAGAAACGCGAAATGTAAGAGATTGTCGGAATTCATGAAGAATCTAAATTTTCAAATCTCAAATCACACACGATATTAATATGATCTATTACGTTGCACTTTATATTTATAAAAATAAATAAATAAATAAATAAATAATGCAATATTAATTAGAACGCGCAAATATCATGCTCACACACGATATTAATTTGTGAAGTGAGATTTAATTTGCTTCACAAATTGTTATCCCTGTATTAATTATAAAATTAATTAATTAAAAAATGGGCTGAAAAGTGAATTGAAATTGTATTCTATATACTCTATTTGAGTTTATCTTTGGCCTATTATCCGAGTATCTATATTAATTTTCGTTAGTACACAGATTCTGATCAACTTGTATAATTTATACTTAGTCGATAGTACTTAAAGAATACAAATTCGGAGGGAGAAGTGCTTTGGTAGAAATTTAAGATCCAAAAAAAAAATTAATTACTATTATTTATTGGAAGATTTTAGAGCTTTTTAAGTCTGTAAACCACTATTTGTGATTCGTGAGTCGTTCATCTCGTCCCGGCGGTTGAGCTAGGCCTGTCTAGCCCTAGTCGGTGCAAAATGTTGGTGTAATTGTGTTTGTTTGTCTCCGGCATTGCAATTGTAGCACAAGTTCCGAGGAATATGAATAATGGGGAGCGGAGAAGGCTGAGCGGGGAAGCAGAAGACGATGACGAAGAAGACGAAAATGGAGGTGGCCTTGAAGCCTGGGAGAGAGCCTACGCCGATGAGCGATCCTGGGAATCGCTTCAAGAGGACGAGTCTGGTCTGCTTCGACCTATCGATAACAAGACCCTTTATCATACCCAGTATCGCCGCCGCCTTCGCACGGCCTCTACTACCAGAATCCAGAAGGGGCTGATTCGTTATCTTTTCATTGTGATTGACCTCTCCAAGGTTTCTCTTTTATCTCTGCTCAAGTACCCTTTTTGATTATAACAAGTCTTGTTTCGTTTTCCCATTGATTTGTAGTATTGGGTTTTTGTAATTGATTGAGAAATGGGTATTGGGAGTTTCTACTCTTTCGGTGTCTCTGATGAATGTTTGAAGAATTGCTTGAATCTTAAGTTGATATTTCTCTTGCTTGTTGCTTTGTGTGGATCATATGACTTATAATGTGCCATTCTGGTTTGTTTCTGCTTGAAATTGTTTGAGGAACTTCTGAACTAAACTCTGAAACTATAATCAATGTGAATATGTTGACTACTTAGAAATATCTTGGACCACCAAAAATTTGGTTTGAATCAGTGGAATGATCTTTAGTTGATGATGGAACTGGTATATTAAGATATCGATCAAAAGATAGTGGATTTAGTATGTTTGATATTGTTCTCTCTTTTATTTGCATAAATGTTGATTCTTTATGATTGTTTTCACTGTCATCAGGCAGCTGCAGAAATGGATTATCGACCAAGCCGGATGGCTGTAGTAGCAAAGCATGTTGGGGCTTTTATCCGAGAGTTCTTTGACCAGAACCCGCTTAGCCAAGTCGGCCTGGTGACTATTAAAGACGGGGTTGCTCATTGCTTAACTGATCTTGGTGGCAGTCCTGAGGCCCATGTGAAAGCTTTGATGGGTAAACTGGAATGCTCAGGTGATTCATCCCTACAGAACGCTCTAGATCTTGTTCATGGGTATCTAGATCAAATTCCATCATACGGTCATCGAGAAATTCTGATCTTATATTCCGCCTTAAGTACTTGTGATCCGGGAGATATAATCGAGACTATCCAGAAATGTAAGAAATCTAAAATAAGGTGTTCAGTTATTGGTCTTTCAGCAGAAATGTTTATATGCAAACATCTCTGTCAAGAAACTGGTGGCTTATACTATGTCGCATTGGATGAGGTGAGTTACTAACTATTGGACATACTGTACTAAAGCTATATGATAGCAGTTTTTAGGCATTTGAGTACAAACTCACATTAGATGGGCGTTGCTGTCTCATCTTGACCTTTATCCCATGCAAATTAAGGCTAGGACTAACTGTAATGTCCAATGCCCCATCATGCATTCAAACCAATCTCCTCATCTGTTTTATAAATTTGTGTTGATTTACGTCTCTCTATGCAGTTCCATTTAAAAGAACTTATATTGGAGCATGCACCCCCACCTCCAGCAATAGCAGAATTTGCAATTGCGAATTTGATCAAGATGGGATTCCCCCAAAGAGCCGCGGATAGTTCTGTTGCAATCTGTTCATGTCATAAGGAAGCAAAGGCTGGAGGTGGATATACCTGTCCAAGATGCAAAGCGCGCGTGTGTGAGCTACCCACTGAGTGTTGCACTTGTGGATTGACTCTTATTTCTTCGCCCCATTTGGCAAGATCTTATCACCATCTCTTTCCTATAGTACCATTTGACGAGGTGCCTTCTTCAGTACTAAATGATCCCCATCGCAAATTGCCTAGAGTTTGTTTTGGCTGCCAAGAAAGTCTCCTTAGTGCTGGTAAGTTATAGAGTAAATGGACATTTAAATTTTATAATTTGCAAATGCTCTGCCTTGATATGAATTGATTTGAAGAGCTTGTATGTTTTACTAGAGTTCACTGGTTTTGGACACAGGAAATAAAAATGGGGTCCGTGTTTCTTGCCCGAAATGCAAGCAGCACTTCTGCCTCGACTGTGACATCTACATACATGAGAGCTTGCACAATTGCCCGGGTTGCGAGAGTACAAGACACTCCAAGTCACAACTGAAGATTGATGACTAACTGAGATAATTTCAGTCTCTTGCCACCATGGTGATGATTCCTCATTGGCATTACCTTCTCCGCTTCATATTTTCACCGAGTATTCTTGGATGCTTCAGCTACCAAAATGACATGTCTTTGTAACATTTGAGCACACTGGTATCACCTTGATTAAAAAAAAAAAAAACATTAGTTACTCTACATGATAAACTAGAATTCTTGATTAAAAAACCAAGTTTTGTTTTGTTTTTATTTTTTATTTTTACCATATGTACTTACGGCTGAGGACTATATAGATGAATGACAAAGTGTCAAAGAATATAATAAAGGATCATGAGTTTAATGAATCACCAAAGGACAATATGCTAAAAAATGAACTACAATGAGCTATTGTCGGTTCTGGTCCAGTTTTGTTCCTGCTCTAGCTGGTTGCTTGTAGCAGCTGTTCCAACATTCGCCCTCAAGCTTGCAGTGGTAAAGGTCGTTGGACTACTCCAAGCTTGTCTCTCATAAACTAGAACTGTGAGTGAGATAAGGCTTTTGTCAAGCAATCAGCGATTTGATCCACAAAATGAACTTCATTTGGTTTCTGTGGCAGAGGGAACTTCAGTTCACCTAGAAGTGATTCCAGCCAAGTTATTTCGCAAAAGTGATAGAGCTCTGTATTCTGACACAGCACTTGACCTTGATATTCATTCTTTGAGCTCCATGTCACTAGTGTATCTCCAAAGTAAACACAATACCTTGCTGTAGATCTTCTGTCATCTCTTGTACATGTATAGTCAGCATCTGGGTATCCATATAGAGCAAGATGCCCCAAATCTTTGGTACCTTTTAGATACCTTAACAACCTTTACACTGCTTGCCAATGCTTCATGGTTGGACTTTGTAAAACTGACCAAGTCTATTGATGATGAATGAGAGGTCAGGTTTTGTATGAGTTACATATTGAAGAGATCCTACAACATTTCTGTGGAGAGTTGGATTTTCCATGAGGTCACCATTCAAGGCTATCAGAGGCTTCCTAATCACTGCTAGTGTTGGACAGGGAAATGCATTGAACATATTTTTCTTTTCTTTTCAGCATCTCTTCTACATACCTTGTTTGTGTGAGATATATCCTAGTGTCATCTCTTGTCACTTCAATACCCAGAAACATATGGAGAGGTCCTAGATCTTTGAATGCAAAAAATTTATGAAGTTTCTCAACAAATCTTTGCAATGATAGTGTATTGTTCCACATAACAATTATATCATCTACATAGATAAAGACAAACATAATCTGACTTGAATCTGTGATAAAGAACAATGAAGAATCACATTTTGAATTTTTGAACCCCCAATCTAGGAGAGTTGTTCTCAGTTTGTCAAACCATGCCCTTAGTGCTTGTTTCAAACCATAGAGAGCCCTATGGAGCCTACATACATGATGTGGTCTTTCTTTGTCTTCAAAGCCTTTAGGTTGGTACATGTACCCGGAGACAGTGGCGGACCCACGTTTAGCCTAGAGGGGGCTAATGCCCCCACTGAAATTTTTTTTTAAAGGTTTTACATGTTATCATTTTTTACATTTTGCTCCTTCAAGGTAAAATTTATGCATTTCGCCCCCTCTGAAATTTTTTTAACCCCTTTAATTTAAAATTATGTATTTTCGCCCCCCCTAAAGTAAATTCCTGGGTCCGCCCCTGCCCGGAGATTCCTATTTAAAAAGACATTATTAATGTCTAGCTGTCTCACTGTCCACACCTTTGAGATTGTAGTGGTAAGTATTACTCTCACTGTTGAAGCCTCAATTACAGAACTGAAAGTTTCCCTGTAGTCTATTCCAGGTGTTTGATGAAATCCCTTTGCTACCAATCTTGCTTTGCATCTTTGGAAGCTGCCATCTACATTATACTCGACTCTGAAGACCCACTTGTTTCCCAACACATTTAATGAGGGTGAATAGGGAACTAGAGACCATGTATTGTTCTTCTTGAGAGCATTGAGTTCTTTTTCCATAGCTGATCTCCACAATTTTGAATCAATGGCTTCACTTACTGAGTTTGGCTCACAAGGAATTTCAGGCCCTTTTGCTAAGTAAAGTTGATACTCGAATGGATACTTCTTCGGCTTATGAACACCTGCCTTGGCCCTAGTAACCATTTGGTGTCCCTCTTCTGCAGTTATATGTTCTTCATCATTTTGTTGGTCTTCACTAAGAGAACTGTCAGTTCCAAGCTGTTGTTGTTGAGTAACCTCAAGAGCATGTTCTTTTCCAAAACTTGGCTCAATTCCCCCTTCAAGTGACATGTTTTTTGTAGGAACCAGGGGTCGGAAAGAGCTAGACTCAGTTGAGGTTGGTGAGGCTCCAGGAGAAACTTCAGGAAAGGTGGTGTTGGTTGGTGGTTGAGAAGAAAAAGTGTTGGATGGAAAAATGAGCCAGTTGGGAGAGGTTATGACAGTATGAGATTCAGGGTTTCTAGTGTTTAGGAAGCCTTGGGTAAAAAGGTATTCTGTTTCATGGAAAACAACATGCCTAGACCCATATACTCTTCCAGTGGAAATAAGGCACTTGTACCCTTTATGAGCATCACTGTAGCCAAGAAAAACACATTTAGTAGAATGAAATTTGAACTTATGGTTTTGATAGGGTCTAAGGCAAGGAAAGAAAACACAACAAAAACAGAGTTGGTGTAGGTAAACGGTTAATGAGGAAAACTGCAGTTTGGAAAGCTTCTGGCCAATATTTAAGTGGCATGCTTGCTTGAGCTAGGAGAGTAAGACCTGTCTCAACAATGTGCCTGAGAGAAAGCTAGACTATTTTGAGCTGAGGTAAGAGGACTGGAGTATTGAGTTTGAATGCCATGTTGTTGAACAAGGTTGGTGAAACTAAGATATTCACCTCCCATGTCTGATTGGATGCTTTTGATTTTTCTCTCAAGCTGGTTTTCAACAAGAGCTTTGAATTGAAGAGAAGCTAGAAGTGCATCAAATTTCTGTCTTAATGGATATAACGAGGAAAAGCTGGTGTATCTGCTAGTCATCTATAAAGTGTATATAGTATTTAAAGCCAGAGGAAGATGCAATTGATGAGGGTCCCCATAAATCAGTGTATTAGATCAAGAGGATGATCAGCATGAGAGTTAGAAATAGGAAAAGGGAGAAGATGAGATTTACCATACTAACAAGCATCACAAAAGTCAGATTTTTTATTGATGTGTAATTTTTTATTACAAGTTTTGAGAACTTTTGATAAGACTCTATTGGAAGGGTGACCTAAACGTCTATGCCACACTTCTCTTTTGGAATTGACAAATTCTAATGAACTTGACTCGCTAGATTGAACTTTCCTAGAGCAAAAAACTTGATTTGCAACTTGGTTGGTGGTAGAGGATGGCTGAGGTAGAGAGTGGTGAGGCTGGAATTGATTTCACTTGACCTGTCACATTGTCCTTCACAACACAACCCTAAGAGTAAAAAACAACAGTAATATCATTGTAGGAAGTTAATTGTGACACACTGATTAGATTCTTTTCAATCTTAGGAACATAAAGAATATCTCTCAACATCAATGTTTTGTTATGCAAGGCATGTAACAAGTTTTTCACCATTACCAATTACGAAGGAGTCTTTACCATTGTAGTTTTGCTTCTGGTTGAGGTTTGCTGCATCATTGGTGACATGATTACTTGCTCCATTATCAGCTTACCAAAGAGTCATTGACGGTCTCTAGTGAAGCAACTAATGCTGTCATCCGAGTGTTTTTGTTTGGTTCAGGTGGTGCTCCCATGTAATTGTTATTGACCTATAGTAGCAATATGCTGCTGAATGACCAATTTTTCCACACACTTGACAAATTGGCCTAGAGTTGTTGTTACACCTGCCTCTTCTGCCATGATTTGACCTTCCACCTCTATTGTTGTTGCCTGCAAACCTCCCACCAGATTGGTTACTGCTAGAATGACCAGACTGATGCTGAGATTGTGAATAGCTTTGGTTTTCGTTGTTCTAATGACCTCCTCCTCTTGTGTGGGCATAATTAGCGGTTGGTTGCCCCAGGTTAATTGAAGTGATTCTCGCATTTAGCTGCTCAAGCCCTTTTTCATAACTCAGCAGCTTAGACTGAAGTTCTAGCCAGGTAATGCTCTCTCTTTCCAAGATTTGACCCACCACTAGGTTATACTCAACTGAGTCTAGACTAGTCAGGACCTGTGAGACCAAATCAAAGTGACACAGGATGTCCAGCTAGAGCTAGGTTGTCAACCAATTTCTTCATTGCCTTTAGGTAATCTCCCATCTTTATACTTCCCTTTTGTAGTTTTTCAAACTCTTTTTTGTAGAACACAACGTTTGATCTGGTTTTTGCACCAAAAAGCTCTTTCATGGCATCCCAGAGTTGTTTAGAAGTTTCATAGCTCATTAGCTAGCTCTGAGGCTACTTCAACTTCAATAGAGTTATACAACCTGCCAAGTAAAATTTGGTCTTGAGCTACCCAATCCTCATAATCTGGGTTATCTTTGAGCTCAACCTCATCTGAACCCTCTGCTGTAACTTCAAGAAATTCAAGTGGGCATAGTTTTGAACCAATAATGAAACCTTCCATTTTGTTTCCTCTTATCACAAGTAACACCATATTTTTCCATAGCAAGAAATTATCATGGTTCAACCTAACCGAGCAATACGATCTAAGAGGATTACATGATGGATCAAGATTCTTGTTGATGGATTGATTTGCCCCTTTCGAAGCTGAAGCATCTCCTTCTTGTGTTTTATCATCGGAGATCCTTGATTCTTTGTCGGTGTTAGCTATTAGTGGCCCTAATACCAAGAGAAAAATACAAAATATTAGGCTGGACAAATCTCACAATCACAACTGAGGGTGTATTTCAATTGTATATATAGTGTACAATAAATGCCCTAGTACTAGGACTACTATACAGATGAATGAAAAGTGTCAAAGAATAGAATAAAAGATCATGAGTTTAATGAATTAGCAAACGACAATATGCGGAGAAATAAACTACAATGAGCTATTGTTGTATTCTAGTCCTGCTTTGTTTCTGCTCCAGCTAGTTGCTTGTAGCTGTTGTTCCAACACCAGAAAGGGATACTAGGGCAACATTTTTGGCATGTTGAACATCATTGCAAGGTGGGATAATTACATTTTGGTACCTTGAGTTTAACCATAATCACAGAAAGACCCTCAGTTTTAGAAAACTCGCTGGGGTACCCTCAGTTTAACTATAAATACAAAAAGGGGCCTAAGTTT
>WUAT03032423.1:0-14017 GCA_010015005.3 Ulmus americana
ATTGTATGTCACATCAGTATGTAATAGCAAAAAAAAAGACTGACATTGTTACCGTGACCGTTTTGCCACATATTGTGATTTGAAATAGCTGTTTTACCACACATTCTGAAGTGGGTGACGGTCAATAAAATTGTGTGTTACATCAGCATTTAGCGGATGAAAAAAGACTGACATCATTATAGTGGCCATTTTGTGACATATTGCAATCAGAAATAGTCGTTTTACCGCACATTCCGAAGTGGGTGGCGATCAGTAAAATTGTGTCATATCAGCATTTAACAGCAAAGAAAAAAGACTGATATCGTCACGGTGGCCGTTTTGCCACATATTGTGATATGAAATAACCGTTTTATCACATATTCTGAAGTGAACAATTGTTTTGGAACTGTTTTAAAAAATGAATGACCTCTATTGTAATTGTCCCTTCACTCTGTTCGTGATTATCAGGATTGAAAATTTTACATTGACAGCTGAGAATAAATCTTGGACTAAATATACAAGTTCAGACAACCTTTAATTTAGGCTTGTGAGATTTTACATAGTATACAAATATACTTAATGTAATTTCGCTAATAAATCAGTGTCTAACATTGCAGATAATAGTAAACGCCGGAAATGGTTCAGGAGGCTTCTTTACATGGGATGTTCTAGACAAGCTCGGCGCTGACACTTTCGGGTCACTCCACCTTAACCCGGACGGAATGTTTCCCAACCACATTCCCAACCCAGAGGACAGGACCGCCATGGCACTAACCAGAGCAGCAGTACTCGAAAACTCAGCTGATCTCGGCATAGTTTTTGACACCGACGTGGACAGGAGCGGCGTGGTGGATAACAAAGGCAATCCCATCAATGGTGACAAGCTCATAGCTCTCATGTCCGCCATTGTGCTTAAAGAACACCCTGAAACCACAATTGTGACCGATGCCCGAACCAGCATGGCTCTTACTAGATTTATTACTAGTAGAGGTGGCCACCATTGTTTGTATCGTGTTGGGTACCGAAATGTAATCGACAAGGGAGTGCAGCTTAACCAGGATGGAGTTGAAGCTCATCTTATGATGGAAACATCTGGCCATGGTGCTCTTAAAGAGAACTATTTTCTTGATGATGGTATGTTTATCTCTACTCCTTCTAAGCATATCATGCCTAATTTTTCCTTTTGACTATTTAGTTTTGAATTGAAGTTGTTAGTATATTCTAACAAATCTGGCCATTAGATTGCTTTTTCTTTTATGATTTGTACATACGGGGGCTTGTTTGAAATAGTTTTTATTTTTAGACTATGGAGAAAGAGAAGTACAAGTTATGAATTTTTAGCCAGTGTTTAAATTCTAATTTTTATAATGTTTATGAGATAAAAATGATATTCGATTTTCTTAATAAACAATCAAAATAATAAAATAGAAATTTTAAAGTATTATTAAAATTCTGACGTAATTTTCAAAGTGTTTTTTGAAAAAGTTGTGTAGAGTATGTCTTGGGCTAGAAGCTCTTTCGAAAGATAAAAGTTTTTTTTGATAACTGGTTAAAGTCATTTTCAGAAAGTTTGCATTAAAATTAGTTTATGCATCTTTTTCCAACATGAATTAGAAGTGTAATGTGCTTATATAATGATCTTTACAGGAGCATACATGGTGGTGAAGATCATAATTGAGATGGTACGCATGAAGCTTGAAGGATCAGATGAAGGCATTGGAAGCCTCATAAAAGATCTTGAAGAACCATTAGAGTCCGTAGAGCTAAGAATGAAAATAATGTCGCAGCCTAGAGATGCAAAGGCAAGAGGGATTGAGGCAATTGAAACATTCCGAAAGTACATTGAGGTATTAATTTAAGAGTAATACTACTAGCTAACTAATTCTCAACTTCATTGAAAGACAAAATTTGGCAAACTAAATATATGCACTTGGCTTTCTAGGAAGGGAAACTTGAAGGGTGGGAATTAGATGCTTGTGGAGATTGTTGGGTGAGCGAGGGCTGCCTTGTTGATGCAAATGATACTCCGGCCGCCATAGACGCTCACATGTACAGGTTTGTGCCGAGTGTGCGAATTAATTAAATCACACATTAGTAGACATGAGATGATCTTGAATTAATAAGAGCTTAGGTTATTCAACCGATGAAGATCATAGCCTAACCTGGCAATGTTCGGATTTTAGGGCAAAAGTTTCGGATAACGAACACGGGCAACATGGATGGGTACACATCAGGCAGAGCATTCACAACCCAAATATTGCAGTCAACATGCAATCCTCTGTGCCTGGTGGTAGCCAAACAATGACTAGAGTTCTAAGAGACAAGTAATATGTCAAACTTTCGCCCCTCTATAAACTCACTAAACAAATAATTAACATGATGTCATTAATTTGTTTTTTTTTCTTTTGCAGGTTTTTGTTGGCAAGTGGATTGGATATAATTCTTGACATTAGCCAGATTGATAATTATGCCAAAAGTGGTCAAGTAAGATAAAAAAAAAAAAAAAAATGCAAGTAGAAGGTCATTGTGATTATATTATTGTACTTGGCCATTTTAATACATATAATGTACAGAGAGATACTACAGTGAATATACTTATCAGTCACTGTTGAAACAATAAAGAAAATGGACCAATTGCTGGCCTTAAGTCCCTGCTCGGATTAATGAAACAGGGCATCCAAACATGGGTATATATTTATATATATAACATATATAATTTTTGTTTGCAGCCATCCCAATTCCTACATAACTATCCGGCTTTTTTTTGTTCCTTCTCATTTTTCTTGTATGGCAAACATAGATGGAAAATTATCAACTTATCCCCTCATCATTTTTTTTTTCCTTTGTCTTTTTCTTATTACTATTATTATTTTTGGGAAGATCCGTACAAGTACATTCAGTTGTAATTTGGATCCTCCTTTTTTGAAAGATTTAGCTTGGTACTTTACAGTTTTACTTAAATTCGCCCAAGTACCATGTGCTTCGATTTTTGTATGTGCAATAACCAAATTGCCCTTGGTTATTTTTTTAAGGGTTTTTTTTTTTTTTTTAATTGTTTAATTTAGTAAATTTGGATATCATTTGTTATCCCTGAAACCAAACAAGACCAAAATTGGGTCTTAAACAACAATGTTTGGAAGCCATAAAGAGTTTGTTTTGAGCTCCAATTATAAGAGAGAGAAGAACAATAAAGGTCATATTCTTCTCTTCTTCGCAAAACCCCCAAATGGTGTTCTTCTTCCTGGTCTGAAAAATTTTAGGGTTTGTTTAACGCAAAAAGTTGACTACTTTAGGGTATTTTGGAGTTTGTTGGAATTGGTCGCATGGTTTGGAAGACGATTAAAGGTAGTTTATGTAGGCTTTTAATAGTTTGGAGGTGTCGTTTCGTCTAGACAAAAGTTTTTTTTTTAGGTATGGATTTTTTTTTTTTTTCGGTTTTTTATTCTGTTTTATTTGGCTTTCATGGTTGTGAAAATTGTTTTAGGGTTTTGATAAAATCGCATGCTAAAATGGGTTAGAGTTTGAGGTTTTCTCTTGGAGTTTTTTGGGTTGCTTTTTGAAGCGGTTACCAATTATGGAAAATGCAAACTTAGTTTATTTTGATTTTGATGCTGGTATTGCTTTTGTATATTAGATTGAAGTATTATTTTTGGGAATGAGTATTTTTTTCGTCTGTTAGAGTTCAAATTCTTAGGTTTATTTCTGGTTTTGATCTGGTTTTTAGTGTATATTAGTTCCTTTAGTTGTATATTTTGATGTGTTGTTATTGTTTTTGTATTTGAATTTGTTTTTGAAAATACTCATCAAAATGTTGTGTGATTTTTGTGACTTTGTTATGTTTTTAGTGCCGCTTTTGTTTTCAGATTGTATAAATGGGATGGTTGTTTGTAATGCCCCGTTTTTGAGTTATGATTATAGTGGTTTTAAATGTGTTTGGTTGAGTATTGGTACTTGATATGTGTTTGGATGGGTTTGTGATATCTCGAAAATTCATGTTATTATATTCAAAAGGGTAAATAAATAAATAAATATGTATTTATAGCTAATGAGAAAATTACAGAATAGGACAAGTTAAACTAATTTAGCGAAACTCGCCGGCAGCAAGATTCTTCGTGGCGATTTCCGCAGGCGGCGAGACAAGAATTCATCGCGGCGAGTTTCTTCCTGATTTTTGTATGGGAGTCCTAATCCTTTCTCACCGGCAGCAAGAATGATTTTGGCCGATACTACAACAAAAAAGGTCTATATGGGTGACATTTTAGCGACGATATCAAATGTCGTCGCTATAGGTTCAATCTATAGCGACGACATCTCATGTTGTCGCTAAAATGTCGCCCCTATAGACTTTCCTATTTTGCGAAAAATATTTGGCGCAATTTTTTTCTTCTTCCTGAAAACGCTATAGTGCGACGTATGTTGTCGCTATAGATCCTAAATTTTTTGAAGGGCTTTTTTGAACTCAACATATTTTAGAATACCTATAGCGACGACATTTTTAACCTATAGCGACGACAAATGTCGTCCCTATAGGTCCCAAATTTTAGGCGGAAATTTTTTAGCGCTTATTTTAAGTGGAAATTTTTTGGATAGCCTATAGCGACGACATTTTTACTTATAGCGATGACTATGTCGTCTCTATAGGTCCCAAATTTTATGCGGGAATTTTAAGCGCTATTTTTTAGTTGAATTATTTACGATAGCCTATAGCGACGACTTTTTTAATCTATAGCGACGACAAATGTCGTCTCTATAGATCCTGCACTTTAAAATCACAACAAGCCTTCTTCTTCCCCATTTCACATCCCTCTTTCTTTTCTCTCCCATTCAAGCTTCCCAAGTGATTTCGCAGAGGTTTGTGAGGTATTTTTACTTAGTTTTTTTAATTGTCTATATGAGTTTTCTGAAAAATAGTGATTTGTTATTGTTTTGATTACTAAAATATTGTTCTAATTTTATTTTTTGGTTATTGGTTTGATTAATCAAATTTTGTTGGAATGATTGTTTCTGTATGTTTTAGAGAGGTTTAAAGAAAAAGACAATGACTTTGATCAAAAGCTAGGTATATATATATTTGCTTGACATATTTTTGGGTTTATCTTTCTGAGTTTTTTGAGATTACATTCTTGATTAATAGAATTTTTTTTTTAAAATGTTTAGGATTAGCATTTGATGATGCGTGTATGATTAGTGTTGGTGTTTAACAAACTAGCTTTTATGAAAATTTAGGTTTAGGATTAATATAAATTTTTTTATAAAAAAAAAAAACGGAGCTATAGCGACGACATTTGTCATCATTATAGACTTGCATCTATAGCAACATGACTTGCATCTATAGCGACAACATTTGTTGTCGCTATAGACCTACAGGCACGGACCTATAGCGACGACATTTTCGCCTCTAAAGACCTATAGCGACGACTTGTTGGTCTATAGCAACGACAAATGTCGCCCCTATAGACCTTTTTTGTTGTAGTGAGATTATTCTTAGATTTTGTAATTATTCTAATATTATTACAAATAAGATTATAATATAATACATAAAATGTGTTATCATATATTATACTATATCTGTAGCTCATAACAAAGAAAAAATGTTATGTAAAATTTCAATTATAAGTATATTTTAACGATATAAAAAAATATAATATAATACCTAAAACGTGTTATCGTACAATAAATTATAGGAGTTTCCAATAACTTAAAAATAGTGTTATCTAAAATGTTAATAATAAGTCTTTTACCGTGATATAAGAATCATAATATAATATATCAAATGTGTTATTGTATACTATAATATAACACTTGCATCATAACCAAAAAAAAAAAAGTGTTATGTAAAGTGCCCCGAGATATAATAATACCACTTTCCTTAACATGACAAAAAGTATTATCGTATAATTTTGATAACACATTTTTGGTGATATGAAAGGCATTTCTTCTAGTAATGAAAAATATATATAATATTTAAAGCATAATAAAAAAATATTTTTTAATAAAAAATAAATAAAAATTATTTTTTAATGACAAGTCATTCTTACATATCCAACAAAAAAATAATAATTGAACGTCAGTGCCACGTGAAAAAAATATATTTAAAGCATTTAATACATAATAAATAAATATTTAAAATTCTAATAAAATTTTACAATAATTTATATTTTAAAACTAAAATTTAAAAGAATTAAATTATAAATTCTAATTATAATATTAAATATATACGAAAACTAGTTTATTAGTAAAGTCTTATATTTGCGTAGGAGCAAACTAGACAAGTCTAAACTTAATTAGAAAGATGAACAGAGGATCAAATCCATACGACAAAGCTGTATAATATTTCTAACAAAAAGTCTCACAATAACACACTCACAGTAACATATTGTTATATAATCTTATTAAATGTGCAGTTGCACATAAAAGACCCAACTTTAAATGGTAGATGAACAAAACACACACACACAACACTCAAAATAGTTTCAACCAAAATAAAAACGAGACATTCAAACTTTCCTACTAAAAAAGGAGGAGGTTCCCCTGATATGCCATGTCTTTCACAAACAGCAAACAAGAGGAATTCCCACACGTTATTGACTAAGAACCCCATTAGATTCACGCACAAACTTCTTTACTATTAACTCTCTCCATAGGAAAGAAGGTTGGATCTGCGTCCTTGGCCTTTTTTATTTTTTTTCTGAAAAACATGACAAAATATCTTCTTCCCTGTCGAACAAAGGAAGACAAAAACAGTGGATGAGCAAAGGGCCTGTCAAACGAAAAACATTTCGTTCTCCAGGTGGGTGTGCAACTTGATGTCTTTGAGGGAAGCAGCTGAAGAGGATGAAGCCCACGATGGTGAAGATGAGGCACCAGAAGATGACGGAGACTGTTCAGAAACCGACTCATAATAGAGTCGCCCTCTACATGCAGCAAGGTCAGCATAGTAGACCGGCGGGACTATTGATACAGGTTTGGTGCACCGAGCCATGGTAAAACACAAGTCGTAAATTAGCTTTTGCAGTTGGTCGGAACTAAAACCGTGCTCATCCCATAAGACATGGTAGTGTGTCGGCTTGCTTGTCCCAAGGCTGCCATGGTGACTGCACAGAAAGAAGTTTAACTCGAACAACTATCGTGTCCACAACTGTGCCAGGAGGCACATTGCCTGTGGAGCCTCCATCATTTCTATCGGGAAACAAACGAGTTTGATGGCGCTTCTGAGCAACAATAAGAGTGATGGATGGAGAGTAGTTAGCCTTTTCCAATGTCCTCTTCAAATCGAACAACTCTTCCTTCAGAACCATATCAAACTGGCCCTCACTAACTCCACCACGAAAGACAATAATCTTCTCTGGCCTGGCTTTGTTTACTCCAACATATGATTCAAGAAGCTCCAAACACATCTCTCCAAATTTGAGAATCTTCTCACATCGACGGTCTTGAGCGCGGACTCTGGCAGCATATCGATTAGCAGCAGGCCAATTCATCGTGGCAACAGTAGCAGCTTTCGATGGGCTTCTTTTATTCCATGATCCCGACGCCGGATGGTTGACATCAGCCCCTATAAACATCACATGGCCTGAGCCAAAAGAAATGGGAAGCCGATCCAGCTCTACATTACTACCTCCAAGCTTAGCATTGATCTTCATAGCGAGATTCGCAAGATATTGGTCTTCTCCCTTCTAGACATAACACAAAGGAGAAGTTGCAGGTCGCCCTGGCACTTTCTCCAAATACCTTCAAGTACTTCCGCTAGCTTGTTAACATCAGAAAGCATATCCATTGAACCATCTATATGCCACAGAGGCAAATCCATTATAATCCCCAATTTCTCGCATCGATCCACCAACTTCGGAATGAATTGAGAGGGATCTAGTCGGAAACAACGATCAGAAATGCTAAAATCAAGGACAGCCCACCTCTGAATCGATTTTCCTTGCACCACCAACTTTCCAACAAGGTTCCACTGACATTTCTCCTTATCAACTGTAATAGTATTCACCTCTCCATGGGGAGCACCGACCTTCAATAAAGGTGGCCCTATCACTCGTCCCTCAACAGGAGTCATACTCATGTTGACATCAATTCCAAAGCTCCGGGCAATATTTCCACTGTAATGATGAAGAAAACACGATTAATGTTACAAGTCTCTATTTTCAAGGCATACATCAGATGATGAAATTAATAATCATTATTGCAGAAAACTAGTTAACGACTCTAAGTTCACCACTATCAACATCCCGCTGGTGCTGTTTGGTTCAATGGAATGAAATGCTCTCTCCGTTATTTCTATTTAATTGTTTAGTTGGTTTAAGATTTAATTTCATTATTAAATTTTATTTTTATCATTTAGTGGAATAATATTGTTAAACAAAATAGAATAATTATTTTATTCCAAAATTAATACGCAAAATACTCAAATTGCTCTTTTTAATAAATAAAATATATATTATGTTATGTATAATAATAATTATACATTTTTTATTGTTTAATAATATTTAAATGTTATATATTTTATAAAATAAAAAATTTACTATTTATTATACATTAATTATATAATAAATAATATTAATAGATATTTATATATCGTGTTATATTTTTTTGACGGATATATATCGTGTTATTAATTGTTATATAATATATTATATTATACGACTATATTATTTTCTTTTATTATAGTAAACAATTGTTTACCATAATATTTTTTATGGTAACTATAAGCTTGAATTTGTGAAACAATAATTTTTAAATAAAATCTACTCATAAAATAAATTTATAAATAAGTTGTAGAAATATTGTATAAAAAATTATAATTTTTTTAGTTACATGAAAAATTTATTGGTAAATGTAAAAATCTATATGAAAGTGGGTTTCGTTTGAGATCATTCTCAAAATTTATCATATCCTATCATATTCCGCAAAAAATTTATTTTTTTGCTTATTCTAATCACTATCATATCATATCATATTTTATTCTATTATACCATGTGAACCCACATCTTCTCATCGTGTCTTGTCATAATTTACCATATTCCATCCTATTATACATATGGATCTCATCTCCTTTTACATTATATTTTTAAGATTACCATGTGGACCCCATCACTTTTTATATAAAATATTATTTTGTTATTAAACCACATGGACCTTATCACTTTTTACACAAAATATTTAATATTACTATGTGAATCCCACTTACTCTACTAAATTTTTTAGAATCATGTTTAAAAACTTATCATATTTATAATCAACAAATTCTTGTTTAAATCGTCTTTCAAACAAGCCATATATGTTTCATTTTAGTATATATAAAAATAAACTTAATTATATTAAATTTTTTATTGATCTTCCCAAAAAAGATAATCCAAAAGCTATTAGGGAGTATTTTGGTAAAATTAATATTTTTTTCACTTCATTTCAATACTCAACCAAACAAAAAAATTTCATTACAATATTAATTTTAATTTTTAACCAAACAATAGAATAGTCCATTTCATGAACCAAACGCCACCTAAATCATTTAAGCACCTAATGAATTAAAAATTATAAAACAGCTACTATTTTACTCGATTCTTGTGCAATGAGAGAGATTGAAACAATGCCACTCTAACCGAATGAAAATTACAAATTCTCATAATTTGCTTCCTAACACTTATAAAATATGTAAGAGACAACTTGATTCATTCATTAAAAGATTCAGATTCAGAAACCAACAATACTAGATATGAAAGTGCGAAACATAGCAAGTCTGTCAATGAGTAATTAATGTACATGCCTCATAATTAGGAAACATACTCTGTTTCAAAAAATTATAATAATAATAATAAATTAGGAAACAGACCAAGAATCGCTCAAAAGATTAGAGCAAAGTAATAATAAGAATAACATAATTTAGCAATTTACTTACCCACAAGGTCCATCTCCAGACCGCACTATATCCAGTATCATCTTCTCTCTAGCACAAGGTCGGAGCAACGAAATTTCTTTCAACTTTCGTGCTGGCTTCATCTCAATCTTCTTTCTAGCATATGGTCGGGGCAACTTATGTGCTGAATATCCAATATCATCATCGCTCTCCTCCAGATGCTCCCTTTGCCCATCGGCAATTTCACAAAACTCCATAGGTACATCATTCCTTTTACTACCTTTTCCTAAATCCAAGCAGGGAATGTCTTTGTACTGAATATCCTTACCATATTTTTCTATGAAATAATCCACTAGTCTTACCATCCTCGGTAGATTTTGACGATTTGGATCTTCAACAAAAAAACATGAATCACGTGTATTGTCTTTACACAAGCCCCTTACAACAAATTTTTGTTTGGTTTTACGGTGATTCACATAAACTTTTAATCCCTTCAGGTCACTCTCAACAATACTCCTAAATATCCTGAATTGACGTAAATCAAAATTACAAATATTTTGGTGGAGGTAATCTAAAACCGGCATGCGCTTCCGAAATGCCAAAACTGAGTAGTCTAGACACAAGGCTAAACCCTGGATGGTAGGCTTTAAGCTCTGCCGAAATCCTCTATATGCAGAAACTCCACCTCCAAGGTCATCTTCTGGACGAGGCTCCATAGGATAAAAGTTACGTCCAACAGAAATCATCTTCCTAGTTGGATTCTCCTTCAATACCAAATCCATCCCTTGCAAAATATCATGAGGAATCGACGACGAGCGCGTACTTAAATACTCACTTAACTTGCTTAGCTTCAGCTCTTTCACAAATACGTAAGAACGGGCCCTTGTATCTTTTCCGTCCACCTCAAATTTTGTAACTGTCAATGGTTCAGCACTGAATATGTTCTTCTCGCCATCATATGCAATTGATGACAAAGGAAATTCCTTAGGATTGTCGGTGAATAACTTGTTCCTGATCATAGAAATTGACATTTATATCATAGTGCCACATAGTTCCTTCATGTGTGTATTTGACCAGAAAATGATTGACATGAATTCTGACGGAGCGGGTGGAACTTGTGGCACTCCTATCAGGTCGTGCTAATGGAATCACTTCATCTCCTGGGGACCGAGGAGGAGAAAGCTTATCAGAAATTTCAAAACAGTATACATCAATTTTATAGGACAAGTGCAAAATATGGTAACGATTTCTCTATATCGATAACAAACTTTCAGAAAATAAAAATTGAACAATTAAAAAAAAAAATACTTTCCATTATAAATTTGAGAATTTAAATGATAATATCAACAAAACATAAAAAGAATTCTCAAAAATATATTATACGGGAGAGCTAAGAACAATTCGAGCACTCTAAAAAACCAATCCAATAAACAATATGACAACATCTAAAGGACCTTCTTGCATCGCTGTACTAAACGTGTTTGTTTCTGGTTTAGAAATATCACGCATTCGTGTACAAACCAGTGCAGACAAAGTAACTGTTCAAAATATTCGTCATTTTTCAAAATAATATCGATAATAATATTAGAAAGAGTAGAAGAAAAAATCACAATAATTTTGATGGTGATGGTCCATTAAAAAAAACAAAGGCAATGGTAATTATAATTGTATTGGTGATGTAATAATAATAATTGTAATGATATGGTAATTATGATAGTAATTGTAATATCCAATTATAATCTAATAAAATTAAATTAATATAATCAAAACAAATACAACAACTACAAATTATTGTTCCAAATACATATAAACAGGCACCGCTTAAAACTCATTTTACTGCTTATGTATGGTTAATGCAGATTTTTGGGCTGTTCTTTGTTAACCCAGTCCAAGAGACCAAAAATAATTTTTAAAAAATGACCAAAACAAGTACAACCCACTGCAATTTTCACAACATACCAATATATAAGAAAATTCAGAAATAACAAAAACTAACCAATCCAATATAATATGATCACAGATTCCATTAACCTATCATACCCAAAATTTACAATATTTTACTCAATCGCTCAAAGACAATATATTCCTTCACAGATTCTGATCACTACATGTGTAGTTAATTTAATTAGCAAAACAAGAAGAACGAAAATTCATACCCGGTGAAGCTGGTTGACTTGTCCCTGAAGTTGCAGCCCTCCATACTCCACGGTCATCACTCCTCCAAGGTACGCCCGTATCTCTACTGGATCCTTCATCGGAAATGGTTGGCGCAGGGCTCAAAAGACCCTTCGATCGACCTTCTCCGCCATACCCACCGCCTCGACCTTCTCCTCGATAACCTCCACCTCTTCCTCCTCCTTCCCCGCCACCGCCATAACGACCGCCCCTTCCTTCTCCACCAAAACCACCGTAACTTCCCCCCCAAAACCACCGTAACTTCCCCCCCATGGCCGTCTCCACCATTGCCACCGCCATCCTCCTCCTCTACCTTTTCCGCCATTGCCACTACCTCTATATCCACCTCTCTCCATTGGATCACAAACGGGAGCAAAATCTCACACAAATCAGAAAAATCTTTTCTTCTTTTTCAAATACAGACAAACGCTTAGGAGTGTAAAGTGGTAGATAGCGAGGGTTAAATAGTATAGTGGCTGAGAAGCCAAAGCGTGAAAAGACGATACTGCCTACAAATATTTGGAAAAAAAATAAAAATTTAATCAAAACGCCGAAATGAAAAAATAAAATTAAAAAATATATTTTATTATTTTTTGGTAATTAAAAAAATTGAACCAATACGTGCATTTTGTTACCGGGTTTATTAAATTTAAGTAATATAGGGTTTGTTTTGCACTTGAAACTATCGATATTCAAAATCAGAATATTTATTCAGATTACACTTTATTATTCAAAATAATTAAAAATAATTTCAATAATTTTTTTCAAAATAATAATAATAATATTAATAATGGTACGAGAGATAATTTTGATATTAAATAATTATAATAGTAATTATAATAATAACAATAATGATATTAGTAAGCGCTAATGGTCAATTAGTAATAACAATAATATTAATAATAATTATAGTAATAATAATAATAATGATAATTGTAATTATAATAATATGGTAATAATAAATTAATAATGGAATTGTAATGATATTAGTAATGACAATATTAATAGTAATGATAATTAATCATAATAGTAATTATAATGATATGATAATTGTAATAATAATGGTAATAATAATTGGTAATAGTAATTATAATGAATAATGAGTACAAACTAATTAAATTAAAGATTAATCAGCTTAAATGCCTCCTTTTAACTTTCATCGGTTTTACACTTTGTCCCCTCAACTCCTAAAATGGTCAGTAAACTCCTCCGACTTTAGAAAATTAGGCACTCTGCCCCTTCCCCAATTTTTTTTGAGATTTTTTGGGGTCTATTTTGCATTTGGAACACTTTAAAAAAAAAACTCAAAATGGCATGTGAGGGGGTAAAGTGCCTAATTTTTTTAAGTTTGAGGGGTTTAGTAACCATTTTAGGAGTTAAGGGGGCAAGGTGCAAAACTGTTGAAAGTTGAGGGGGCGTTGGAGTCTATTAATCTTAATTTTTTTTTGAAGTTTAATTAGAACTCAATATATTTTTAAGTCAAATTTCCATATTTTCTGTAAATTTTACGTTAATTTCTATAAATATCGATATTTTAGTCGATATTTGTACAAAATTTTAGTACCAATACTGATATTTTCATCATTCCTCTAAACAACCACATCTTAATAGATTTGGAAAGAAAAAAACAGTGAAGGTGACTACTGACTGGCAGACTATTGCTATAATGTAAACATCCAAAATCACAAGAGTGAAGAGTGGTCCACTCGGCATGACACGTGGCAATCTCAGGGGAGTGGGAAATTAGGGCCTAGGCCAACGACAATGCAGATGTGTTTCCTTGCCAAAAATGTACATTCCATAAACGACCACCACTCACTCACTCACTTCACAATTTGCCTCTTCTTTTTGCCATTTGTAACCGTGTATAAATCTATAATTGGGTTTGAAGAGTATCTAGAAGTTGTAGTTTTGTCCATGGATGAAAATATCGCGATATATCGAGATTTGGAGGGTTGCGATATGATAAGTACATGTATGTAAATATCCGTCGGAATATCGCGA
>WUAT03032532.1:0-14015 GCA_010015005.3 Ulmus americana
TTCCTCACCTTCTTCCTCCTCCGTCCCTATTTAAATCATCATCTCCCAATTCATCTCTGATGGACCCACGCTTGCTTCGTAAAGAAATAGAGCTTGCTGTGGATTGAAATTGTTCTGGTTAACTCAAAATTTGTAAGCCATTTTGTTTTCGATCTTTATATATATATATATATATATATATATATATATATATATATAATTGGTGCAAATACGATTGTTGTGCGCTTTTACCTGTTGCCCCTTGTTGATGCTAAAAACTAGATCAATAGTCAGTCGCTGGATTACGCTTGTGATAAGTGGTTCTGATGATTAGAAAGTGACATAAGACATTGCCGTTTTGCAAAATAAGGGACGTCACCATCCTGCAAAATAAGAGGCGCCATCAGAGGTCGATGACTGATTCCCTGATTACCCTTTGATGCTAAAGTCAGTCGAAGTTTTACGGTGGCAATCCGGCAGAGTTTCAGTCTTGAGTTATGAATGTGTTACTTTTTAGAATTGAAATAGAAAGCTTTTATAGGTGATGTTGTGAAGAGGAGGTTATGCCACTAAGCAGGTTAGTGGTCCACGCTTCAGAGAGTGAGGCGAGCCCACTACGTCTATGGTGACTAGGTGGTTGACAGTTACCACATCGTGGGTTCATGGATGTGAGAATTTCAGAGATATCCTGATCGAACATGTGGTGACACGTTAAGCATCGCGCTTCTTGAAAACAGTTTGGCCAGGGACCCTAGCTTGGCCTTGGCAGCCTTGAGCTGGGAACGACAGCCATCATGTTGGGATCTTCCTGCTCGGCCAGACCAAGAGCTCGTCCACGCCTTGCAACTCATCCACACCTTGCAGCTCAGATAGGCTTTGCTCGGCTAGGCCTTAAGCTCGGCCAAGCCTTGATCTCAGCCAGGCCAAGCAGCTCAGACCGGCCAGATAGCTTGGCCCCTCCAGGCTGCTTCACCAACCTTAGGCTTGATCCGACAGGGGGAGTTTTGTGCTCGGCCGATCGTCGAGTCCGACTGCGATGTAATTGTCCATTTTTCAGACTTCTCCAATCGTTATAGTTAGTCATCAAGTGTGAGACCAATCAGACTTTGGGTATTGGAGACCCCGTTATTTTTGGCCATAATCTGTTCGGATCATACCTGTTGTGAATATCTCCCAACAGATGTCCCCTAGTTTTCAATTTAATTTATTGACTTGAAAACTAATTTTGTGAACATGAAAAAAAATCCATCACTTTTTTTTTCTGCATCATGTTCGCAGCCAAGCTGTTTGAAAATTAATCCAGGTGTTCCGTTCAATCGTCGCAATTGATTTGGACTTTTTGGAAATTTTTGAATTTTGAATTTGAAAAAATTCAATTTGGTAATTCAAATGAGCCTAATTTAAATTGAGGGGACTTTTGTTTAAATGGGCCCCCTCTCATTTATTTTGAGTACAAAGTAGATAGAAGAAGAAGGGGCACATTTGAGCTAGGAGTAAATTTCTAGAGATAGAAAGTTAGCTTCTTCAACTTCCCTTTTTTTTTTTTGGTCAATCAATTTTCTTGGAAGAATGGTGTTATTTGATGAGGAGGATTCTTGTGGTGAGAATAGTTCCTCTACTTTAATGGATTCTTTTCGAAACAAAGGTAAAGGAAAGGTTGCTGAGGTTCATCCTCAAATAAGAGAGAAAGAGGCTAGGGTTCCACAAATTCAAATTGGGGGTGAGATGGAAGACTTAGGAGAAGATGAAATTGAGGATGTTATTGAGGCTATTAAGAGGAGTAGGAGGGATTTGAGGAAGGCTGTTGAAGTTGGGTCTTCTAGCTATGATTTTGAATCACATTTGGAGGGTGTTAAGGCTAAAAAAAGGGGGCAAATTGGAGCCATTTCTGATGTTGCTGCTGGTTTGGTTGGAATGGCAGCACCAACCATCCAGTCCAGGTCGGTTGGGGAGCTTGGCCGTTCAAACAGTGTGTCGAGCAAGATAGCGGGGTCGCGACTGGAACTGCTGGGTGGTGTGTGTCGTAGGCAGCAAGCCCGCGCGCTGGGCGACACACGTCGTGGGTAGCACATCCGTCTGCTGGGGCGAGACCTGCACCATATTCACAGGGCCCATTTCAGACCATGGCCGAGCTGGATACCCTTATGGCCAAGCTAGAAAATCCTGTGGCCGAGCTGGGTAGTCTTGGCATCTCGGCTGAGCTAGATGGTGGGTCTTGGGCTGATGGTACATTCATGGCAGCATCTCGCAGTGACCCGGTGGATGAGAGCAATCCGAATTTTGATTTGGGACTTAATGGAAATGTGGCTCCATTCGATCTTTATCACTACTCTGAAGTGATGGCGTCAAGGAGGCACTTGAGGCTAAAGAGAACTGTAGCACGAGTCGAGTTTATTAGATTGGGTGTGCAAGGTGATGAGTGACCGCGGGGTCCTAGACTTGTAGTACATCTTGGGCTAAACATGGCCGAACAAGAGGTGCGGGATATAGTCTCAAGTCCAGGCCAAGTAGCTTTAAAGAAAATTCTTAAGTCGGTCCAAAAGACCGTGGCAGGACCCTCTAGGAAAAAAGGTAAGTTTCAAACCTCTTGAAGAGTCTTTTACACATTCCAACAAGTTTCTTTCTTGTATCGCCGAGGAGAAATTGATAGACTTGAGGGCTTAGTATCATATTCCTGAAACTGTGAAGTTGAGAGTTCCTACTGCGGATGAGAGACCACACCATGTGCATGGGGGTGAGGTTGCCATCTACCTTGAGGCCATTAGTACCGGTTTTCATTTTTCAGCTCATCCTTTCTTTTAGCAGATTCTTCACTCATTACATGTGGCTCCGATTCAGTTGAACCTCAATGTTTATCAATTTTTGTCAGCCTAGTATGTTCTCTATCACAAACTTGATTTAGGCGAGCCTTCGATTCCTGAGTTGAGGTACATTTACATTTTGAAGAGTCATCTTGCTATTGGTTGTGCCAACAAGAACTACAGGGTCTTTTATCTAAGTCATAGGAAGGACATTGACTTGATTGTGGAGACGCAACCCTAACAAGCATTGGAGGAAGAGGTGGTTTTGGGTAGAAGGAGTTTGGAAGTCACCCAATGGTGTATACTTGGTAGATTCTTCCGAGAAGGTGTTCAACCGTCTTCAAGGGAAAATCAAGTGGGACAATGTGAAGCTAATTCCAAAGCAAAAGTCTAACATAACACTCGCTATGTCAGTTCTTAAGAGGTGTAGGCATTGGACACTTCTCACTTCAGAGCTAGCTCTCTTCAATGTCGGCTTGGAGCCGACTTGCCCTGATGGTGGTTTCGATCTTCCTCTTATTTTTCGTGATAGTGCTAAGGTTCCTGACACTTTGAGGCAAGGTGCCTCAGGTATTATTAACCACGCAGTTGTGGAGTTGATAGGCAGTGAGTTGGTTGTTGATGGTGAGGTGTCTCATTGTTCTGTTGAGGGTGACATCGTTGCTCAAGTGGGGAGACTCGACATTGGTTCTAGGAGCAAGGGTAGGCTCCCATTGCTTCAAGGAGCTTACTTTATGCATCTTCGTGTTTTTCTTATATTGTTAAAATTTGCTAACTCTTTTCCTTCTTCCTTTTTAGGTATGGGAAAGAAGAGGAGTGCCTTAATCATTGACATCGACGATAACTGTGACCGCGTCAATGACATTTTAAGGAAGAAAAAAAAAAGAAAATCCTCAAAGGCCAAGATTTCTAGAAGAGATCCTGAGGGGGAGCAAACTCATACAGAGGGCTTGGGAAGCATTCCAGATGGATCCACTACACCTAATGGGATTTGTTTTGTTTCTAGTCACTCTGTGGTTGGTCAGTCTGATGGCCACACAGTCCTTGATCAGCCTGCCGAGCTAGAGACTTTGGTTCAGCGGGATGATGACTCTGAGTACCAGCCTCATGTGGATTTCCTGTCATCCTCCATGAGGCGTTCACTCAAGGAGATTGGGTATAACCCCAACCATCTTATTGCAGAGATCGATGTGCACGAGTAGCTCCTCGAGACCATGTCTAAGGTAACATTCCATCTTTCACTTTTCCTATGGCTTTCTTGATTTACAATATCTGCCTTACACTTGTGTTAATTTTGTAGATGCATGCCTGTAGTTATGTCACCAATCTAGCATTTTGTGGTATTGCTGACCGCTTAGGGCATCAAAAGAACACCATTGTGGAACTCAAAGCACACATTTCTTCCTTAGAGGCTGATTTCCAAGACAAGGACATCACTATTTTTGAGCTGAGGGAGAGGAATGAGAAGCTTGCTTCCGATGTATACTTTCTCCGAAACAACATAGACAAGATAGAGGGGACGAGGCTCGGATGACAGAGGAGCGTCGTCTTTAAACCGAAGAAGACAAAAAGAAAGCAAGGGTAGTCAGTGCTCTTTGATTCAAGGACAACACCCTCAAGCAGCACAGTTTCTAAAGTGGTTTGAGTCTTCTGATGAGGAGGATGATGCGAGCTCAGATAATGACATTGAATCTAGTGGTGATGACGATTAGTGTGACAACAGCATGTTCTCCAGACTTAGCTTTATTTACATATTACTTTTCGAGGTCCTGCGCGACCATTCTTTTGATAATTAGTTGCATCATCTTCTCATTTGTTTTGATTAACCTTCTTTTGATCGATTCTTGACATTCGATGCCTATATAGCTAGTATTGTTGTTTTCATTATCTAGTGTTCTTAACTTCACTTCTCGTATCTCAATTTCATTGAGTAAAAAATTGAATGATATCTTTCTTGCTTTAAAGAATTTTGTTGAAGTAGTTATTGACCAAATGGACATCGCTTCATGACCTCTAGATTTTGCCGCTAGCCATGACCGAAGTATACAAAACAAGCTACTTGCATGGCCGAAGTATACAAGGCATTCAACATGACTAGACAAGCTTCATGTTGTATGCAGGCTGGGTTCGTCATGGGCACGGCCGAGCTGCTTGCTGTGCGCTAGGAGGCCAGGCGTGGCCGAGCTATCAACTTGGTGTGGTGTGGCCAAGCTACTTGCATGGCCGAAGTATACAAGGAATCCAACATGACTGGATAAGCTTTATGTTGTGTGCAGGCTAGATTTGTCGCGGGCATGGCTGAGCTGCTTGTTGTGCGCTGGATGAGCTGGGAGGCCAGGCATGGCCGAGCTGTCAACTTGGCATGGTGTGGGCAGGTGTGGCTGAGCTGTCTGCTCAACATGGTACATGCAAGCATGGCCGAGCTGTCTGCTTGGCATGGTGCAGGTAGGTGTGCAACATGGCCTAGGCTGCTTAGCAGGCGCAGCAGAGCTGTTCGGCTATGCGTGGCCGAGTTGCTCGGTAGGTGCTATCTGCAGCCCTTTGGCACCATATGATGCCCCCATTGCATGCCTTGGTTGAGCTAGGGTTTCAACTTCGCATTGGGGAGGCTTGTTTTTAAATTGACAATGAATTTTACAATTGCAACAAACAAGAATTCTAAGCTAAAACACTTAGAAATTTTAAACACTTTTTGACTTGATTTTACTTCTCAAAACCTGGATGTTCCAACCTACATGAAATCATGGGTCATAATGACTTATCCGAGAGTTTGCGTTTGTACCAATGGTTGGGAACTCGTTTCCATCCATGGTGAGCTCGGAAGTGAGGTTGAATAGATTAGCAAATTTTCAAAGCTATAACTCACAACGAGTATAGCTGTTTTATGATCGGGGTAACTCTTTTTACTAGTTAGAAGTTCCAACCAAGAGATATCCTCGGATCGTAACACGTTAGCTTAGTTGTGGAAAAACTAAGTTTGGATTGGGTATCCACATCGATGGTTAAGGACTACCGTTGTCTCGTCCATGATGATTCAGGAAGTAAAATTAAATAGATGAAACTTAGTGAGAATTTTTCCAAAACTTCCAAGCTATAATTTACTATGGTACATGGTGGCATTAAGCAAAATGAGGTATCGTACCCCCCAAAGTGTTAGAAATTTTTTGAAGTTTCTAAGACTTAAATTTAAGACTATCGAGTGTGCTTATCGCGAGCAGAACACTTACGAAGAAAATACGACAATGTAAAAAGATAGAAGTGTTGAATAATTCTTTTATTTCTAGCATTCATGATTACACGATATGAATGTACTTGGAATGATAAATAAATAAAGGAAAAACAAACAATTATTGATAGTAATGGTGCAGGTGTTCTGCATTCCATGGGTTTCCAAGGACTCGACCCTTGAGTGTTTCTCGCTCATAGGTTCCCAGGCGTATGATGGCACAAACGCGGTATGGTCCGTCCCAGTTTTGACCCAGGATTCTGAATCCTTTCTCCTTGGTGTTAAGGAAGACTTTTCGTAGGACTAACTCTCCCATAGCAAAGCGTTTAAGTTTAACTTTGCTGTTGTAGTATAGAGCTGTGGCTTGTTGAAGGGCGGCAGCCCAGACTTGTGCTATTTCTCTTTTTTCTTCGAGTAAGTCAGTGGCAAGAGCAAGGAGGATGTCATTATTCGCTTCATCAAAGTTTTCAACCTGGAATGTTGGCATGCCGACTTCAATAGGGATGAATGCCTCAACTCCATATGCTAAGGAAAAAAGGAGTTTCTCTATTTGTAGCTCGGAAGATTGTTCTATAAGACCACAACACAAGAGGAAGTTCATCTACCCAAACTCCTTTTGATTACTCCAACTTCTTTTTCAGAGTGTGCTTAATTGTGTTATTGACGACCTCAACTTGGCCATTAGTTTTTGGGTGAGTCGGGGATGAGAACACTTTCTTTATACCAAGCAGATCGCTGACAGTTTGGAGCCTTTCATTTTCAAATTGGGTTTCGTGATCAGATACCCGTTTGTGGGGTACTCCAAAACGAAAAACTATGTTCTTCCATATGAAATTTGTGACATTTTGCTATGTTATTTTGGCCAAGGGTTCAGCTTTGACCCACTTTGTGTAGTAATCTCTGGTGACCATGGCATACTTGAGTTGTCCCCGAGCTGTGGGGAGGGGTCCGATGAGATCAATTCCCCACTTTGGAAATGGCCAAGGGCTGGAGACTGAGGTCAAGTCTTCAAGAGGCTGGCGTGGGACAGGTGAAAAATGTTGACACTTATCACATTTGCGAACAAAATCTAAGGAGTCAGCTTGTATTGTTGGCCAATAATATCCTTCCTCAGTATTCTGTGTGCCAGAGCTCTACCACTTGAATGGTTCCCACAGACGCCGGCGTGTACCTCTTCAAGAGCATGTTTTGCCCGGTCTTTGTCTAAACACAAATGACTTGGTGCTAAAAAACCTTTCTTATACAACTTGCCTTTGTCGAGAAAATAATGGGCCGACCTGTATCGAAAATGACATGCTTCAAACTTGTCTTCTGGGAGAATTCCATCGCGGAGGAAGGAGATGATAGGGTCCATCTAGCATGGCTGAGCTATGATTAATCCTACTTGCTCCGGCTTTTCGATACTTGGTAGTTCTAGAACTTTGATCGGGAATGTTTTCAGTAGGCACTCCTCTAAGCCCATGGCAAGAAGAGCTAGTGCATCAGCGTTTGTGTTTTCAGCCCTTGGAACTTGTATGACGGTCACCGTGTCAAACTGACCTAACATTTCCTTTACTTTGGCTAGGTACGACGCCATCTTCTCTCCTTTGGCTTGGAATTCTAAATTAACTTAACTAACTACTAGCCAAGAATCACTATAAACGAGCAAGTATTGAGCTGAGACTTCCTTTACCAATATGAGACCCGCAAGTAAGGCTTCATATTCGACTTGATTATTCATGGCTGTGAATAAAAAATGGACAGTGTAGCTAAGCTTGACCTCATCTGGACTAACCAAGATGATCCCAGCTCCAGAACTACTTTCTGTTGACGAGCCATCAACATACAACTACCATTATGAGTTCAGTATCTGCTTGCCATCTCAGGCATATAAGTGAATTTCGCTATAAAGTCTGCTAAGGCTTGGACTTTGATGGCTGTCTGTGGCTTAAACTAAATTTCAAATTCGTCGAACTCAATGGACTATTTAGCAAGGCAGCCAGAAGCTTCGGGCTTTTGGAAGACTTGCTTTAATGGGAACTTGGTCGTCACAATGATGGTATTGGCTTGAAAGTAAGGTCTCAACTTTTATGCCGCCACCATGAGGGCTAGGGTGAGCTTCTCAATCTCTAGATACCGCATCTCCTCAACGAGCAAAGACTTACTTGTGTAGTAAATGGGCCACTGGACGCCATCTTCCTCTCGCACTAAAGCTAAAATCACAACCCCTCTCGAAATTGCTAAGTACAAGATGAGTGAATCCCCTTCGTGAGTCTTGGAGAGGATATGAGGTCGGCCTAGATAAGATTTAAGATCTTGGAAGGATTGTTCATAGTCTGTCATCCAAATGAAGTTTTTCCCTTTAGGAAGGGCTTGGAAAAACAGTTTGTAACTGTCCGTCGCTCTTGAAATGAAGCAGTTCAGGGCTACAATTCTTCTTGTCAATCTCTGGACTTCCTTGACTTTTCGTGGGGGCTTGGATCTTGGCTTGGTTGGCTTTTATGCCATGGTGATTGACCATGAACCCCACGAACTTGCTTGATGAAACACCAAAGGCACATTTGGATCGGTTAAGCTTTATTTTATACCTACGAAGAATGTAAAATGTCTCTTTTAGGCCTTGTATGTGCGATTGTCTTGAAGCTCTTTACCAGCATATCATCTACATAGACTTCCATCGTTTTTCCTATCTGTTCCTTAAACATTTTGTTCACCAACCTTTGGTAAGTTGGCCCAGAATTTTTCAAACCAAACGGCATGACCTTATAGCAGTAGAGGCCTTGGTTGGTAAGAAAGGTTGTATGCTATTGATCTCCCTCTTGCATCCAGATCTAATTGTAGCCAAAGTAAGCATCCATAAAGCTCATTAGTTCATGTCCGATGGTAGCGTCCACCAGTTGATCAATCCTTAGAAGAGGGAAGCTATCTTTTGGGCAAGCACGATTCAAGTCTATGAAATCTATGTAGACTCTTCAATTCCCATTGGCTTTTTTGACAAGGACAACATTAGCTATCCAATCGGGGTAATCGGATTCCTTGATGAATTTAGGTTTGAGGAGCTTGTCAACCTTAGTGTTGATTGCCATATATCATTCTGCATTGAAATTTCGTCACTTATGTTTAATCGGTCGAAAGTTTGGATTGATGTTTAAATAATGGACTATGACGCTAGGGTTGATCCAGGGCATGTCATCGTGTGACTAGGAAAAAACATCGTGGTGTTCTCGAAGGAAGGCAATTAGATCTGCCTTGAATTGGCTAGTGAGTGTTGACTTGATTTTACAAGTTTTCTAAGGTTCGTCATCGAAGAGCGGGACTTCGGTTAATTCTTCAACAGGTTCCCCGTGTTGCTCAGCTACGGGCTCTCTTGGATCTAGCTCGTCAAACTTTCAGACTTCACTTATTTTCACTTCTATAGTCTCGATTATAATGGTGTTGGTATTGCAGACGCCGTCCCCACCATGGAAAATGTTCACACTGTGGACGCCAACCATCCTAGGTTCTTCAAACTTGCTAGTTGACTTGTTTTCACTTGAAGCATTGGCTATTGGGGTCTCATCGCGAGACTTAGCCAAACTTCTTATTCCCATAATATTAGCCGATCTGTAGACCGCCTCATAAATTTCTCTCAACTCTGTTTGGTTTCCTCTCAAGACGCTTATCCCCCCGACTATAGGGAACTTAACCAGTAAATGGTAGGTTGAATTTACAACTTGAATTCGGTTAAGTGTCGGACGACCAATGATGGTGTTATATGGAGAGGGACAATCAATAATGACAAAGTCCACTGCTTGAATATGTTGAAAGGGACTGGTTCTGAGCTCCACTGGTAGATTCAATATTCTTTCAGACGGTATGTTGTCCCCGGTGAACCCAGAAAGAGATGAAGCTGTTGGTTCAATTTTTGCCCCGATCAGATTCATCCTATTCAAGGTCGACTTGAACAAGATGTAACGTTGTCAACTAAGATCTGGTACACCTTTTTCCCAACGACACATAAGGTTACCATGATGGCGTCCATATAGGGGTGCCATAGACCGCGTGCTTCATCTTCCGTGAAAATGATGGGTCGTTTGAGAGACAGGGTAATTTATCCTTGTGATCGATCAGGTTAATATTGTGCGAGAAGGGTTCAGTCCTTACTTGTCGAGCATAGCTTTGTGAAACCCCGAATAAGTACTTTCCTAATGAACCTTGATTATGCTAAATTCATGGTATTTCTATGTATGAAATTATAACAATAATATGAAGTTTAATTTCGTTCATAAGGCATATAAGTAACGAATTTAAAATACAATAAGACTATTATAGAAATTGTATGTATGTTGCGTAATTAAATATGAAATTATGTTATGCTTTGATAATTACGCAAATTATGTGATAAAGAAATTATTATTTAGTTGAAAAAAAATTTTAAACTAAGAAATTGCAAATGAATGTTTTAACATTTGTTTTAAAGGAACTGATTTAGATTTAATTTAATTTATTTTATTATAATAAATTAAATTAAATAATGTTTTAAGATTTATGAAAATAATTATAAAAGAATTAATTCTATTTAATTAGTTAATAATAATAATAATAATATGGTTTAGGAGTGCCCAGCCAAGGGCTGGCCTGGCCAGGCGTGCCAAGCCTGCCCAGGCCGAAGCACCCTGCTGAAGACACCCCAGGCCGACGCTCCCTCTCCCGCTCACTCGTTCTAGCTCCTGCGTGCACATTCGAAGACCACTCGGCCAGTCCCGTGTGTCCATCTACGTGTGTCCAACCCAAGGCTTAGGATGCCCACACGCGTACGGACAGGCCCCGCGGCCCTAGCCCGTGTGATTGGCCTGTCGAAAACTCACTTTGGTCCCAATCAAACTCGATCAAAATGGAAATTTTATTCCTTCTTCCTGCCCAATCATTGTTTTATGTAATCATGGGTACATTTTGGAAAACGTTTAGCCCAAATGACCAAGCCAATTTTCCACAATTCGGCCTTGAAGATGCCTTCCCGTTAGATTGATCGGCCAGGTACAATTGTGGACAAAACTTTGTTTTCTTCAATCGTTTGGCCACCAATTGGCTTGAAACTTTGAGGGATCAGTCAGGACACTTTACTAAGGCCATAAAAAATTTCATGGCCAAAGGGGGAGCCTAATTAGTGGGAAATTCTAGTGGAAATCCACCTGTCAAGCTCATAAACCCTTGCCAACCATGCAACCAATCACCTTTGAGATTGGAATTGGTTTTGTCCCCCACTATTTCCGTAATAACCAATAAGAGACAAGTTTAAGGATTAAGCATGGATTAGGAAAGCCTATATAAGGGGTAAGAGCTAAAGTGGAAAGGGTTGACACACCCAAACCACTCCATTCTCTCTACAGCCTTCATCTCGACGGTCTAAAATCCAAGCAGAAGGAAGCTCATCTCTGCCTTCTTCCTTCAAGAGAAATCACATCCAAAGCCTACCAAGAATCTGGGTAAGGCTTGTAACTTGATAATTTATTATAAAATTGATGATTTTATTGGGTTTAACTCTCTGAACTGGGTTATTCCTAGGTGAAGCATCGGGACAGCAAGCAATCAAGCTTGGACCAGGAAGATTAAGCCCGTTCTCCACCTAATTCTTGGTAATTTCGTGATCCAAGAGTTTTTATGTATTCTTGCATCTGTTAGCTAGGATTTAGAGTGGAAAGATTGGTTTTCATGTACGAAATTAGTTGAAATTAGAGGGATTTACATATGTCTGTCCGGTTTAGGACAGCTTCAGGAAACCCGTTTTGTATGATGCATTTGAAGGGTCATTTGAACTCTAAATTTAGCATATTTTAGCTTGTTGGAAAGCTCTATGTGTCTATTTTATCATAATAAACATTTAAAGAAAATTATCAAGTAAATGTTTAGTTATGAAGCTTTGAAGGCCGGATGTCAATTGGAAAATTTATTTTAGCTGGATTTTGAAAAGATTTGGTTTTGATTTCTAAATTGAGCTAATCTGAGACTTTTATTAACATGAAAAAGTCTAGATGTATAATATAGGATCTAAAACTTATTTAGGTTAATTTAGAAATAATTATGGATAAATTTTATGGGTTGATTGGAATTTCAAAAGTCAACATAAGCTGAAAATTCTTGTGGGTTGTAACCCTCGGTTTTTACCCCTTTTTACCAAGTTAAAACGTGTTTTTTGGACCAAATGTTTTACAGGGTGAACTTCAATGTTTCATAGAACTATTCCAATTGGTTTTAACGTTATTGGTTTAAAATTTGGAAATTTATGTTAAAACTAAGATAGGTTTGTAAACTGTTAAGTCCTGAAATGAACTAAGTAAATGAAAAATTTGTATTAGGAGTTGTAGGCAAAATCTTAAGCTAAAATTTTGAGGCATCAGAACTTAATGCCTTATATGTCTAATAAAATTGGTCTCACCTAAATTGGATTAAAAACCAACAAGAAATAGCCCATTAATGTAACAAAGGTCAATAAGGGTTTAAATGAACTTGTAGAAGTTTTCTTTAAGTTTTTAAGATATGCTAATTGGAAACCAAGTTTTCAAATTAAACCTTGATTTATTGACTAAGTAATGAGCAAAAGATGTTTTAAGAGCTGTTTTCAATAAGAATGTTTTTAACTGTTATTTTTCCAACAAGCTAGAATCTACTGTTTTAGAGGCGATTTATCGCTATTTATGTCATGCATGCACGATCATTCTCCGGATTTAATTCGGTGAAAAGATTTTAATAAGTTATTATGTCCTAATTATAGGTTAAAATTGTTATCAGTTTACTTACAAACGAGAGCATTGCAAATAGGTAAGTACAGACCTCACCTACAACATGGAACAAATCGTTTTTCTGAAATCAGTTTGCAATATGTTTGATAGCTGCTTTGTGATGTTCTGTGTTTACCTGATGAACTATTTGTTGCTGTGCTGAACTGGAATATCTGAATTGCTATCTATGATATACTGTTTATATGATATTTGCACCGCATACAGATAGCATGCATGTCTGATATAATCTTAAGCCATGCATCCATAAGGACAGTTTCATGCATTTGGAAATATAATTGTCAGAGAGTCTCAATTAGATAATTTGAATTGTATTAGGATTTTAATCTGACTAAATACCAACAAAGAGACTATAAGTTTTGTTATAAAGATAAAACGGTTAAAATGAACTTAGGAGTGTCGTACCACCCCATGTTATGGGGCATTCTTTCCTCACTCATGATGTCACGTTAGAAGACATTCCCTGATCCAAAACAATAGTGGAATGTTTTCGGCCAGATGACTGGTGTTGGTACCGGGTAGCTCCCCCGACACCCTCTGATGGCAATGCGCCAGGTACGTACACAAGGGCCCGAATCTAGATAACATGTCACCAAGAGTTTAGACGTAAATATGATTGAATCAATTAGATGTCTGTATTTGATAAGCATTTGCATTCATGACTCATGGCAATATTAAATGTATTTTTATATACTATATCTGCTTATTGAATATATTGCACTGTATTTGTGAGATATGTTTGTGCTTGCTGGGCTTTGTCTCACGACTTATGTTCATGTTATAGGTACCAAAGGTAAGCATATTTTTGATACTTGATGGGATACACAATGTGGTTAGTTTTTGGAAGGTGGGGATTGGACAACCTGATTACGCATGATTTTTTGTACATATTTTACAAAATGTTCTATTTATGCTTTCCTTTTATGACTATTACCTGCTCGTTTATTTTATTCGTTTATACTGCTTTTAAAATTCTCACTCTTTTTATTTTTATTTTTTATGTTTTGGTATGTAATTATTCTATCTGGAGGCTTTTTAAAATATTAGTCTGGTAAACCTTGATTTACCAGCAACTGCTTTCTAAAATCATTTATCTGTCTTCTCTTTATAGCTAACAATTTCCATTTACAAGAATCATGATTTATCGTGGAAAATTTTTTGATCTTAAAGATTCTTTACTCGTGATTTTGGAAAAAGTGGTTAAGGTTTTCAATAGGTTAAAAATTTACGAGAAAAACTAGTAACAACTCAGTT
>WUAT03032643.1:0-14014 GCA_010015005.3 Ulmus americana
AGTAGAACACATACGGTGATATGCAAGATCATATGTGATTTAAATGGTGCTTTATCAGATAAGAAAGTCTATATTCAAGTCTAATGTGATAGGTTATGTGGCGTATATTCGATTGGTGTGAGAAAGTCTCACGACAAGGTGGTTACTAGAACCCTGCCATTTTGATTTGAAGATTTGAGAATAACAATGGAAAAGTATGAACTCGTCTCATTATCTCAATCAATCCAATCACAGGGGAAAAGTAGCCTTATATATCAGCTACAACCAAAACAATCTAAGAACAGAAAGGTTGACCGAAGAAACTAACACGGCTGTCAAAAGCTTCAAACAACTGGACTTCTAATACAAGGACCAAAACACCCCTTAACCAACTAATTCTATCTTAATACTCTCTCTTAAGATGGACTAAAGATATTCTTAAGTCTCATCTTGCCTTTTAGAAAAGAGAATTGAGCGGGTATGAGGCCTTAGTCATGATGTCTGCAATCTGATGTTCTGATGAAACAAACATAGTCTTCAATACCCCATCTTGGATCTTTTCCCTCTCCAAGTGACAATCTATCTCAATATATTTTGTTCTCATACAACAATGCAGGAGATGAATGAGCAATACCAAAGTTTTTTAACAAGGCCAGTAACCATGTGAGCTCACTAGTGGCACTAGCCATTGCTCGATATTCAGCCTCAACAGAAGATCTAGAAACAATATTTTGTTTCTTAGATTTCCAAGAAAATCAAAGCTTCACCAAAAAATATGCAAAAACCAGTTACCGATCTCCTAGAGTTAGGACAACTAGCCCAATCATAATATGAGAAATGTTTGAGATGAAGATCAGAAGTAGAAGGAAAATAAAGACCTTGTCCAGATGTACCCTTCAAGTATTTCAATATTCTCTAAGTTGCCTGCAAGTGAGATTTCTTAGGAGCAAATAAAAACTGACTCAACTGATTTACTGCATAAGAAACATTAGGTCTAGTTATAGTGAGATACAAAACTCGGCCAATCAAACTTCTTTAGGTAAAAACATCATCTAAACTCTCACCATCTTCTTGACTCAGCTTGAGGTTAGCTTCTATAAGTGTAGAAGCTAGTTTACAACCAAGATATCCATAACCAGAGAGTAATTGAAGAACATGCTATCTTTGTGAAACAAAATTTTCACTAGAAGAGATCGAGCAACTTCTAAACCCAATAAATATTTTAAATCTTCCAAGTCCTTGAGCTTAAACTTGGTACTAAGACTGGTCTTTAGTTGAGCAATTGTAGAAACATCATCACTTGCTATAATAACATCATCAACATAAGCAAGAATGGAAACGGAAATACCATTATCAATTTAAGTAAACAAAGAGTGATTTATGCTTGATTGCATAAAACCTTTAGCAAGAATCGCCTGCAAAAACTTGAAAAACCATTGTCTAGAAGCCCTTAAGGCCATAATATGATATCTGCAAGAGACAAACAAGATTCTTTGGTAACTCCCCCTTACTATGATATCCAAGTGGTAACTTCATGTAAACCTCCTCATCTAAGACACCATGGAGGAATGCATTATTGACATCAAGTTGTGATAAGTGTTGCCTTTTAACGGAAGCTATGCCCAACAAAAGTTTGACTATGCAAGCTTAGCTACTGGAGAAAAAGTATCTATAAAATCCACTCCTTCCTGGTGTATAAACTTTAGCAACCAACCTAGCTTTATACCTTTTAATAGAACCAGAAGCTCGATGTTTAACCTTATACACCCACTTACACCCCATTGCCTTCTTCTCTGTTGGTAAACTAGTAATAGTCCAAGTACTATTGTCCTCCAAAGCTTTTAATTCAGCATTCATAGCATCCTACCACTCCGGAATAATAATAGCTTATGAAAAATTAGAGAGTTCTTCTGTAGCAAAAATATAAAGAACAAAAGCTTTATAAGCTGGAGACAATCTATCATAACTAAGGACCTTTTGGATAGGATGAGCTATAGAATAAGTAGTTGACTCTGCAACATTTGAACTAACCAAGGAACAATGGTAATCATCAACATAAAAAGGGGCTTTAGTAGTTCTCTTTGGTCTAGATGACTAATTAGATTGAGAAATCGCACGAACACTTGAAGTAGTCTGAATATCTGGAACAATAGGATCAAAGACAACTCTTGGCAAGACTCTATCATCAAAGAACTCTGCCAATGATTGAGTAGAGGACATACCACTGAAAGGAAAGATAGTTTCATGAAAAACATGTCTACCAATGAAAATAGACTGTCTTTATATCAAAAAGCTTATATCCTTTAAAACCTATAGGATACCCAAGAAACATTATTACCTTAGCCCTCGGAGAGAACTTATCTCTATTCTTCAATGTAGAAGCAAACCAAAGACAACCAAATGCTCTCAAGTGAGCATATTCTGGAATCTTGTTGTTGCAATTCAAAAAGAGATTTATTTGAAAAAACAGGTGTAGGAACCCGATTAATCAAATATACTACAGTAAGAACACAATTCCCCCAATAACACAAGGGCAAGCAAGATTGGAAAAGCAATGACCTAGCAACATTTAGAATGTGTTGATGCTTCCTCTCAAAAACATAATTTTGATGAGGAGTCTCCACACTAGAATGATAATGCAGGATACCAAGAGAATGAAAAAAAATCAACAAAATTCAGTTTAGGAGTATTATCTGACCTTATAAACTTAACATGCAGCCCAAACTGTGTTTTAACCATAGAAATGAACTCTGGAATAACATGTTTGACATCAGACTTAGCCTTCAATAGGTATAACCAAGTAACTAATCATTAACAATTGTTAAAAAATATATGTAGCCTTCCATTGTCTCAACATGAAATGGCCCCCAAATATCACAATGTATCAACTCAAAAGAAAATTCCATTCTTTTATTATGTGAAACAAAGGATAAATGCCTTTGCTTAGCAAGATGACAAACATTACAAGGAAATTCATCTTTGGAGACATCAGTAAAACCTAAGAGAGGCTTCAAAATCTGAAATCTAGAATTAGAAATGTGGCCAAGTCTATAATGCCACAGATAATACTTGGATATAACATGTTGTTTGCAACTCGAAACAATACAATTGTTGTTAGGAATAAAACTCTCCAAATCAAGAAAATGGAGATTTCCTTGTCTTCTACCCATCCCAATCAGTTTTCCATGTGCTTGGTCTTGGATAGCACATGATTCATGAGAAAACAAATTGGAGAATAAGGCAATCTCTTAGTAAAAGAACTCACAGATAGCAAGTTGAACTTGAAATGAGGAACAAACAGGACATCATGCAAATGTATATGCTTTGAGAGGTTAACAATTCCAGTTCTAAGAATTGGAATAGGGACACCATTAATTAGGAAGTGTGACCTTAGCATTGTGGATAGTTATAAAAGCAAATAAAGACAAATTGCAACACATATGATGTGTTGCTCCAGTATCAATGATCCAAGAAGAAGAAGAAATAAAAGTGTTATTACGAGCAAAATTTGACACAAAAGGTCTAGTCTGTATAACCTATGCACTTGAGTTAGATGTAGAAGAAGTAAGCTGATCACTGAACTGCAGAAAGCGAATTCATGTTAGTCTCTTCTGTAACATTAGCATCTGCAAATTCAATTTGGTTAGCTACTGAATAAGATCCCTGATTCTTTGGTCTAGATTCCCATCCTGGAGGATAACCAATTAGGTTGTAAGAATTGTTCTTGGTATGTCCATTGAAACTACAATAAGTACAAACCACTTTGTCTCTTCTATTTTTAGAACCACCATAACTACCAGAAGGTGCTTTAGAAGTTCCTAAATTTCCACAGCATGCTAAAGAATTAGCAGAAGAACTTGTACCAAAGACCATAGACTCACTATCAGGCAAAGAAGAACCACTACTAATGTTTCTTTGCCTTTCTTCTTGAACAACCAAGGAAAAAACTTTACTTATAGATGGTAATGGTTCCATCATAAGGACCAATGTTCGAACATTAGCATAGGATTCATTCAGGCCCATTAAGAATTGAAGTACATGATCACGTTGCTAAAGTTCAGGCCAAGCCCTTAACACACCACAATGACAAACAAGAATTGATTCAAACTCCTTTAACTCATCCCTCAATATCTTCAATTTAGTGTAATAAGAAGTCACATCTAAAGAACCCTGACATAGACTCGTTAATTGCTTCTTGATCTGATAGACTCGTGGTCCATTAGTGTGACTAAAACGATCACCGAAATCTCTCCAAATCTCATATACATAATCTAAGTAGAGAAGACTATTAACAATGTCTTTTGTAACTGCATTGATGACCTAAGAAGAGATCATGCTATTGCATCTACACCAAGAATTATATAGCACATCAGTGGAATTTGGTTTAGAAATGGTACCATCAATGGAACCTACTTTGTTCTTCACAGCAAGAGCCATTAACATAGCTCTTTTCTAGGTATGGCAATTTGTCCCTATCAGAGGATGTGAGATGAAGTTAAGACCTGGATGATCTCTGTGATGAAGAAAGTAAGACTACTAGAATCATCCATCAAAACAATCTCTCCATTCAATTCATGGCCACCACGACCACCATTGTTAGCAACTTCTCCTCACGCTATAAAAACTGAACAAAAGCTCAAAATGTAGATCACAAAACATGATCAAAGATCTATAGAACAAAGACACTCAATCGTAGATCTAGGCCAAAACACAATCGAAATACGATTCTCAAATCTCATATCACAATCGATACTCGGAAGAACAACAAGATCAAAGCACGATGAACAAAACTAAAGGTTTGATCGAACAAGAAGAAACTAGAGTGAATAACGATTCTCAAATCGAAAAACTCAATTGCTCTCGGAAGCAAAAGATCGCTCTAATACCAAAATAGAAGATTTGAGAATAACAATGGAAAAGTTTGAACTTGTCTCATTATCTCGATCAATCTAATTACAAGGAAAAGGTAGCCTTATATATTAGCTACAACCCAAACAATCTGTCAGGTATGCGACCAAAGTCCCACATTGGCTAGAATGGGGAGAATCAAGGTTTTATAAGTACGGACAATATCTCTATTGGTACGAGACATTTTAGGTAGAATCCAAAAGCAAAGCCATGATGGCCTAGCCCCAATGTGGACAATATTACATCAATGTGGAGATATGTGTCGGTCCATACTTATAACAAGATGGAATATGTGGTTTACATACTCCTTACAGAATCTAAGAACATAAAGGCTAACAGAAGAAACTAAGACAGCTGTCAAAAGCTGTAAACAACTGGACTTCTGATACATAAACAAAAACACCCCTTAACCAACTAATTCTATCTTAATAAAGTCGATATTCTAGGTTGATTTAATAAGAATCTTTACCCTTGTTTAATTGGTATAGGTAGGATAATTGAGATAGTTGAGAGAACTAGTAGATAGAAGTTGAGATGTATATTCTAGTACATAAAGGACTCGAACATAAATTTAGTCAACAAGACTACTATAATTTATGTTGAAATGTTTTGTCAGCCAGTTGATATGATCCTGGGTTTCATCAAATCATGTAGTGAAATTTATAATTTTGTCATTTGAGTTAGGTTTGTTGGCATTTACTCAAATTGTGTAGGAAAGTCTCATGACCGTGTGATCACTGGAACCCCTATTGTTTTGGTGTACGAATCGAGAGGGAAAATGGGTGCATGAGAGCTAGGGAATAAAAATAGTGGTTTATTTGGCATTAATAATAACGAGTTCTACTATAAACCTAAGCCTCACAACATTCTTTATTCCTCTCTCCATTTTTCCTCAAGTCTATTCATCCTAACCTTAACTATTCCTTTTATGGTGTGTTTAGTTGTATGGTAATGACTGACGAGAATGAAATAGTCATACCATGCTTTTGTGTGGTTAATACTTTAAGGATCACACCATGAATGAATAGTATTATGTTTAGTTAAATATGGAATGAAAATATTAATATTACTTTGAAATACTACACTCACTAATAAAAAAATACAAAATTAATAACAAAATTCATATTGTATATAAAGAGGGAAGATATAAAATCTAGCTAGAGATCAAGAATACATAGAGTTAGAGTAAAGATAAATTCTAGAAAGAAAAAAATACGAGTGAGAAACTTTTGAAAGAGAAAAATGAGAGATAAACTTTGGAGAAAAAGTATAGAGAGAATTATGAATATATACCAAACAAATGAAAGCAATTACTTATCATTCCCTCAAACCAAAGATTACCTAAAGGGATTGAGAGAAAATAGTAAATGGAGAGACGCTTCCTTTTTTCGGAAAATATCAATCTTAATATATGGAAAACACAGGTTTTGAGGGCTAAATGATAACAAGGAATCATGTTTTTAAGGCCATAAGTTTAAAAAGAGCACTCATACGCCTAGAGTTATCCAGATGTAATTATCAATATATGTGTATGTGCCATCTTATTGGAAGTTTTTCGACACAGTAATATCTGTTAAGTATTTTATTGTTTCACTTCATATTGCCCTATGCATAAACTTTATGAACCTGCTTAATTTATTTGAATGATTCTACATGGGTTTGTTGTAATATATACATCATAGTATCAATTTTCGTATCCAGTTGTACATAACCACTCTCTATGGTGTTCAGTTTGGCCAACGTCATAGAGCGATATCAAAGTCGATTTAAAGATGCGGCTGCTAAAGATGCTGAGGTAAGTGCTGTTGCTCCTCTTTTAATCATCACAAGCTTATTAATTACCTGCGTTTGTACAGAGTGTTTAAATATGTGATCCTTGCATGGATCAAACTAGACTTTCTGAATGCTTCAAGTCTTCACAAAAGAAAACAAATGAACCTTGCATAATATTTATATATACTTAGTGGTTATGTAATGAAATAAAATTGTTGTTGAAGAATGTACTTAATTTATCATTATTCAGAAGTGTTCTTTCCAAAATTGAAAACTGCATTTTTTAAAAAATGTGATCTTAAAATGCAAACAATTACTAATTAAAAATGCAGTCTTGGTAGATATTAAATTTCACTACTATTTACAAAAAAATGTTGTTATAAATAAATTACGTCTACTGTTAAATAAATGTGGTCTATTAAAATAAAAAAATTGTTCAATAAAAATAAGACTAATTGGCACAAATATCCCCTTTTCGTTTACTCGATTGGCACTTTGCACCCTTTATTAATTTTTTTGGTCACTAAACTCCTCATATTACTGTTTATTCATCACTAAACCCCCTCATATTATACTTGGTTTTTTGTTCGTAAAAGTGCCATCTGCTTGAGGTAGGGGACTATTTTTAACAGTGATGCCTGTAAACCCTAACATGAGGGGTTTAGTGACGAAAAAAATCAATAAGGGGGCAAAGTGCCAATCTGAGTAAACGAAAGGGGGGGCATTTACGCCAAAAAGTCTAAAAATAATTATTTTAATTAAAATGTAGTCTGTAAATTAGAAATATGAGTATTAAGAAAACATTTATTATTTTTTTTGTTTGGTCTTTTTAGTTTCTCTTATCTCCTCTAAGTAATACATAGGACATTATAGCAATAAATAAATAGAAAGAGTACTACATGGACAACATTGTTTTACAGTCACAAAGTTGTACAGAAATACAAATATTAGATAGCTTAGTTGGTACACTTACTAAAAAACTGACTGGAAACCATAATTAAGACTAGGTAGAACAGCATTATCTGGTTGACAAACTCTTAATTACCATCGTAGTCTAATACTAAGTTCTGATGCACACTTGGTGCAGTTAACTACTATGTTTCTTGTTTTCAGAATTGTGGTACGGAATGTGGAAATTTACGATCATATTCAGAGTTGCTGCAAATGGCACAATGGCAAGTTCTCAGATCTTCCAAATCTGCCTTTATATTCATATAATGCACATGTTTGACGTATACTTGTACCCGCAGGCTTGAAGGGTCAGATGTTGAGCGGTTGAGTGTTACTGACCTTGTGCAACTGGAGAATGAGTTGAATGGTGCGCTTACAGAGACCAAATATAGGAAGGTCAGTTTTTATTTATTTATTATTATTCTACATTTATAGGAGAAGCTACTTAGAGCTTAAGATACAGATCTTCTATTTCTCAAACATACCATTGAAGAACCCTTGTCAGACAAAGTCATAGAATGTTGTATTGTTTACCTTTAGCTAATACTTTGCTGGTTTTAATACTATGAGTTTTTTTTTTTAGCCAGAAGAAATAGTTTTTCATCCCCAAGAGCACTTGAGAAGAAAACCTTCGTTGAAGTGTAACTATATCCTTCTATGCATGATTTTAATCTAAGCAAATTGATAGCATATGACTGTCTTTAGAGTGTTTTATGAAACTTTGTTGCCCTACCCTTAGTGGAGATTCCTTATGACTTTAAGATACAACTATGTTTCTTGAAACACATCTGAAACCTTCCCTTCTACTACAAGTAAATATTATAGCCAGGCTAGAGTGTAAACTGAAGTGTTTGAAAGACTGGCAAAGTTGGATAAGTGTGTGGAAGTTCAAAGAGACTAATGTGTTAATTAGTGGGAAATTGTTTAGTCTGTGTTCTAACAAAGCTTTGTTTTGCAGACACAACTCATGATGGAACCGATAGTTACTCTCCATAACCAGGTATGCAGTTGCATTTGTTTTCCTCTTGGTCAAGGCTAGCTTAATATGCACTTGGCACAGTTTATCCTAGAGCATTCCTCAGCTTCTTGCAACTGTTTCTTGTTTTGAATTAAAACCCTTTTTGTCTTATATGATAGTGGTGAAAATGTTGTTATTCCATTTACTGAAGTGATTAATTTTCATTCTTTAATTCCTCCATGAACCCTAATTACTATATGGACAACTATTAAGAGATCTTAATAGTACCCACATATCTATGAAATCCCAATATTTTTCCTCTCACAATTTTTGGACTTCAAAACTCAATGCTGAACTATGTAAATCTGGATTGTAACCTGATCCTTGATTTGATCTTGTTCCACTTGCAGCAGCACTTTCAGGAAGTACCATGGTCACCTAGATTGATCTAGATAGTTTATTATGTCCCAATAGTCTGTTTTACTTACCATTAGTGCTCAGCAACATGCTTATTGTCTTTTACCTTTGTCTAAATTCAACTAGCCTTGATGCAATCTGTATAGGTAATCCTATAGTACCCTTTTGGATAAGAATTCTTAGATTCTTCATCCAAGTTGAATCTTCACAAATTATAAAGCAAGTGCTGAAACTTTAGTCCTGTGTATTTCAGTGGAAGCTCTTTTTGTACGCACTGCCTTATCCAATGCAAAATAATTTGAGGAATTTAAGGATTTAGATTCATATATCACTTTAAAAAGGAAGCAATAAAGAGCACTTTTATAGGTACTCAATTCATCAAACGTGTCTTGGAAAACGAACAAAGAGACCATGTGCAACTCTAGAAAATGCCTCCGTTTATATTTGTGAACATGCACGCATGTAACTTTTATATATGCAATTGTTACCCTTATGGCTTTGCTCACATTCTAGTTCCCTGTTCTTCTCCAAATAGGAAAGGATTCTAACGGAAGAAATGGAGCATCTGCAGAGAGAGGTAAAGAACTTGAAAAGGTTCCCAAAAATTTCCAAAACAAAACATGAATAATCTTCCAATGTAGGCCTGACCTGATGGTTACTCTTTACTAACAGATTGCAGCATTAGAGGAGAATAACAATAACAACAATCAACTGGCAACTCTCCATTTGCTTCAATAAAAACGTTCCAATTCTACCGTAATTAGGGTGGCGTTTGTCGCTAACACCAGTCGTGTAAATTTATGTCAAAACCTGGTAGCATAACTGCTAACTGATCTCTGGTTTGCTGGTAATTAAATAAGTCTGCTACCTTTACTCTTTTTTCTTTTGAAATTCTATCTTATATCTCGTTTTGAGTAATTGCTTTTGTAACATTTGATTGATGTTTTAATATCCCCATCTTTTTCTCAAACTATATAGTAACTGGTCAAGAAACGGGTGCCAACATATTGGCCCATATGGTGAGCCCTCTAACTCTCTTACGGAAATTTTATCTATGAGACTAATAGATAAAATTACATATATCATTTTAATCATAGAAAAACACATTTGGGTGCATGTAAAAAATTTGAAAATTTAGACAAAAAAAGTGTAAATTTTTAAGTATGTGGCCATTTCGTTCATGGTTTTACAGCATTTTCTAAACAAAAATTTAATAATAAATAAATATTATTTTATTAAAAAATAATAAAAATAAATAATATTTTATTAAAAAAAAAGTAAAAGAGTATGATCCATTTATGTAATTTTTTTGATAAATTGCCAGACAAACTGTCATAAATTTTTAAAATAATGTAAACCAAACAGTTTCAAAGATTTAAAATAATAATAATAATAATAATAAAATATTCTAGCCCTTAAACAAGGTAGCTCCATTACTCAAAAGCATCGTAAAAAAGTTTCAAACTAATTTACGACCGTCTCATCTTGAATCTTGCACACAAAAAAGTCCTTATATGAAGCTATTTTTAGCCTTTGCTACAAGTAAAAGAAGAAGAGAACCACAATCATAAGTCAGGGATGTCGGTATCACAATTGTCTTTTTTCATCTTAGCTTTTCTTTTCTACTTTCTTTTATTACATTACTAGTTTTTGCACGTTGATATAATTAAAGAAAAATTTAATAATATATAGGGTAAACACCACTATTAGCCCCTTATTTACAATTTTTGGTACCTTTTTGGTCATTTTTTTAAAATGTGACAAAAAATACAATTTTGATATTTTTTTGGTAATAAACAGGGTTAGATTTGTTCACCTAATCAATACAAAGGTAATGAAAAAAGTTTCACGTTAATTAAAGTTTTGGTTTGTCGTCAATTGACGTTTAAAGTTTGACAGAAAAATTGACGCAAAAACAACTTTAAATAGTTCGTGTGGTTATTACAAATATCCGTTCTAGTTAATTTTTGTGGCTATGAAAAATACAGTCTCTTAACTTTCCAATGAAATATCTTTTGGCAATATCGGATAACAATAAAAGGGTCAAAGATGGTCATTTGTCATCACTGTTCGAAAAAAATGACTAAAAATGTACCAAAAATCATAAGTCAGGGGCAAAAAGTGGTGTTTACCCTTAATTTAATGCCATTTTTTTTCCTTCATTAGGCGCCAAAATTGAGAGGACCAATTGTGCACTACCGCCAAAAATTTATTTCCCCCTTCCTTAAAAAATATATGCGGCATCTATGGGCTCGATTGAGACCCTTTTGAGAGAGGAAATTACATCCTATCTCCCTTTTTTCTAATCCATTACATTTGTACATCCGTTTTAAAATTATTTTATTTTATTTTATTTTGTGTAAAATATTTTTTTATCCTTTCATGTTCAGGGTCATCTATCTCAATTTTGTTATAATTTGTCATTTTGTGTAAGGGTAAAATAGATTTTAAAAGTTGCATATTTGTAATGGATTTAAAACAAGGGTACCAATTAGTTATTAGTGTTGAGCGCGACATATAGAATGTTCATCTATATCATATTTTCCGTTAATATTGTTTTTAATCACATTGATCTTAATCACCACTGTATATTTTCTCACAAACTAATTAGTAGTGTTGAACGTGACATGAAATATTCATCTATCTCATCTTCACTATTGATCCTGCTCTTAATCACATTGATTTCAATCATTACCGTATAGTTTTTCACAAACTAGTTAGTAGCGTTGAACATGATACATGGAATGTTTATCTATATCGTCTTTGTCCTAATCACTTTGATTTTAAACCACCGTATAGTTTCTCACAAATTAGTTAGTAGTGTTGAACTGAGACATGGACTGTTCATCTATATCTGATGCGAATTTTAGCAAGCACACTAAATCGTTCAAGTAATATAGAGAAAGAAGTAAGAATGTCGAACCCACAAGGACTATATGTTACTAAGTACTAAAATTGATTATTTCAATTACTATTTGATCAAACGAAAATTGGAGTTGAAAAGAAAACTAAAATTGACAATCGAAAATAAATAGAGATCGACTTCAAATGATGATAAGATCTAGAGCTTAAGACTTCACTTCAAACACTCATATGCTATTGATTATTCATCTCAATTTTCACTATACTTTATTTGGAGATTTAATTCCCAAGGCCAACTAATATTTTCTCTCAAAATATATTAGATTAATCATTAGATTACTAACCCAGCATATCGCTATGTGAATTTAAGTCTAAAGGATTTAATAAGTTCAATGGAATTATTATAGATTTAACTATTAACCTCTTAAATCATGTTAACATATCTCTACTATTCATTTAATCTAAAGTATTCTACTTTGTTGATCTAATCTAGATTTTATCTCTCGATATCAGCGTAAATCATGGAATCATTCAACACTTGGGCCCTTAAGAATTGAAAGCATTAAGACAAGAGTAGATACACAAATAAATCAATGAATAGCAAAACATTAATTTTAATAAATCAAAAGCATAATCATGTTTAAGTTACATCTCAACCCTAGAAGAAGAAAATTAGTTCTTAATTAAATGAAGAATAATCATCATAATTACAATCATGAAATCAAGGAGAGAAAAAATCTGAAAGAAGAAGAAAATGTAGGTCTACAGAAAAGTCTTCTTCTCCAAATAATTTTCTTGCTCTTCAATCTCTATGCCTTCCAAAAGTCTTCAAAAGTTCTCTAAAAGTTCCAAGTCTCCCTTCTAAAGTCTTATAATGAACTATTTATAATGCTATGGTTGCTAAGGATATTTTGGGAATAAATTTCAATATTTACAAGCTCTGAATCAGAATTTAAATAAGACAGAAATAATTTGAAAAATTAAATCCTGTAAACTCGCCGGTGGCGAGCATCAATCTTGCTGCGGCAAGTTTCGTGCTGGAAATTGTATGGGATGGATCTCATATCTATCCGGTGGCAAGACTAATTCTCCCCACGGTGAGTTTTCACTAGCGAGATTCATGCTCACCATCAGCAAGTTCCTGTTTCCTCCAATTCGAAGTCTTTAAATTTTAGCTCGATTCCTATCATTTTGAGCCATTTTGAACCTTCCATAAATCTCCAAAATCACGTTCAAAAGCTTGAAATAACACTTAGACAACAATTACCCATGAAACGACATTTGTGGAATAAAATAACAAAATAAACTTTGATCTCACACAAATATCGACTTTTGGCTATTTGAGACCTAAAAAAAATAAAAATAATGATTATTAACATAGTATTACTCTAAAACTAATAAAATATGAAGCTAAAATATATATAATAAGTCATACGAAAACGACTTATCAAATACCCACAAACTTAACATTTTGCTAGTCCTCAAGCAAAAACAAAATAAAACCTAACCTAAACTACCCTAAAAAAAAAAAAATTAAATCATAAACTAGATTGAAACTCAATTTAAAATTTCTCAATCTCTAATATTCAAATTCATTTGTCAAGTTAATTCAAAATATTGTCTCAAAAATTACTAATAACACAAAGCCGTCAAGAATCTATTGGACATTACAAATATTAGAAGATTCACTCAAACATTCTTTCCATCCAAATCATCAATCCTCCAAAAAATCCAAGTAAGCAACTTCTCAAACAATCAAATTCTACTTCCCAGATAGTTTTATAAAAACAACCACAAACAAAGTTGACCTCTATAATGTAATGTATGATATCAAATCTCATAAGCTTAGTTTTCTTGTCATTCTCCACTAATATAGACTCATCATGTTACCTTGGATTAAAAATTCTTTAATATGCTTGTAATATTTGGCTAAGGTGTTGGCTCAAAAAGAATGGATAGGAAAAATTCAAAGAATGAGAATACTCATAATTGAACAAATGTAAATAAATTAAGAGCTCATTAACACTAACACCACTTCGTAATGCATTGAAACGTTTCATAATCTTCCTTTTTTTTTTTTTCTTTGTGCTTATAGACACTTTTCACAAATTTCACCATTAGTACCATTTTTTTTTTCTTCATAACATATCATTTTTTTTTTCACAT
>WUAT03032751.1:0-14014 GCA_010015005.3 Ulmus americana
GCGGGGAGGGGGGGTGGTGGTTGGGGGGGCTGAAAATTTTATTAATCATGAAGAAAATATGCAAGTACAGCATCTCTGAGCCAACTTGGCCTATTCGTCTTAGTCCATAAAATAGGACAAGAGCTACTCAAAGAAAATGTGCAAGAGTATGAGCATAACAATTACATTCTCTATCCATATGCCTCACATAAACAACATGCAAAGACTTACATAGAAGTTTAATATCCCTAATGACCACCCTGTCTTCATTTGCTAGGAGAGCTAGCCAAAGCATCACTAAAGCCTGGTAACTCAATAATCTTCTTATTCTGCTAGCTTTAGCCCTTCTCTAATAACCACTAGCTATTTATGTTCAACAGAGCCAACATCTCCAATCTACAACGCTCCTGCTTCTACAACCTCACCTAAACAACTCTTAAAAATGCACCCAACTCCATACAAATTAGTCCTCTTATTATGAGTTGCATTAACATCAAGACGAAATTTATCCAAAGGAGGAGAGACCCAGTTCTTTACTCTTGATGGCCACAACTTTACTGGAGGATTAGCTCTACTCACCCTATATTCCTTGAAGAAATTTGAAATCAATGATACCTCTGATCCTCTCAAGCTTTGACCACTTCCATACAAACAACGACTTCATAAGTTCTAGACCTCCTAGGGGAAAATAGGAAACTCCTTTGATCAGGGACCATAAACAATTTTCCCAAACCGCCACATCCAACATAGAGCCTGTACCAGCTATTTCCATGACTTGATCTAAACCCACTTTCTTCCAAAGATGTTTAATCGCAGGGCACAAAGAGAGAGTATGAGTGAATGTGGATGATTGGATGAAATGGAAAGAGTGTTTTAGGCCAAAGGTGCAAGGATGGCTTGGTTTTTAGAATTCATAAGTGTTCAATCAAGCATTTTGGGGAAACAGATTTGGAGGATGATTGAAAGCCTAATTCGTAGGTTACTCGGGTGTTTAAAGCGAAATACTTCCCATATGGCACAGTTTGGAATGCTAGTGAAGGAACCAACCCATCCTTAGTGTGGAGGAGTTTCCTATGGGGGAAAAAGCTTGTGGTAAGAGGTACAAGGTGGAGAATTGGGAATGGTCAGAAAGTGTATGTTTATCATTCCAATCCCACAAAATTTCTAGGTTTGTTCCCTAAGGGTGTTGGATGAGAACTCTCGGGTTTGTAATTTGCTACTTAACAATGGTTAGTGGAATATGGAACTTGTCCATAATGCATTCTTATCTCATGAGGCATATGTCATCTTGAGAATGCCCAGGCCATTAGTAGAGATTAATGATTTGTGGTGTTGACATTATAAGTCGAAGGGTATAGGCAGTTAAAAGTGCCTACAACTTGCAATAGGTAATTTTTTCTTAGGAGGTTGGTCCGTCCTCTTCGGGTTTAGCTACTTCTTGGTGGAAGACATTATGGAATCTGCAGATACCTCCCAAAATACGTATTTTTTTAGTGGCGTCTGTATCATGACTTAATCACAACTTCATGGAACTTGGTTGCTCACTATGTCCTGGTATTATTGGGTTGCCCCATGTGTGGTTCTAGTTGTGAAAAAAAACTACTTTATAGTGTTATTAATTATTAATAATATTGTTATAAATGGTATGAGTTATTGGGCCTTCTTTGGAAGAGTATTTGGATATTGTATTTCTTTTTGAATGATTGAAACTGCAATTTTATTAATGCAAATAAGATAAATCTACAATTATAGTTTCCAAAAGCCATGATGACCCGTTCACTTTGATAAGGTGTATTATTACATCTTTATTAGCTATTTCTAGCTTATGTTTTTGTTAGATTTTAGAGCATTATTAATATTATTATTATTTGTAGATTTAGGTGAAAAATGACCAATTATACAATAATAAACAAAAAAAAAGTGTTTTTTGATGATAAAATGGAGTTCTAGGCTTTTCGGGACATTTTGGTACGAGTTGGTACAAAGGAGATCAAGTTCAGAGCCTAAAATTGGCTAAGTATGGTGCCAGGGTGCAACTCGTAGTGCCATACCTTCACACAAACTTCTCTCTTGGTGCTGGGGCGTACACGAACTTCTCTCTTGGTGCCGGGGCGTACACGAACTTCTCTTTCGGCAGTAAGGCATAGCCCGTGGCACTGGGCTCAAATAAAAACCTTGTATCTGAGTGTTGAGGTGTACCTCGCGACATTAATTCATTGTGGATCCTAGTGCCAGGGTGCCAGGATGGTGTTAGGGTGACGCACAAAGACTCCTAGGCGGTTTAGGGTTCCTTAACCCTAAAACAAGAGATTAAAATGTATTTTTCATCCATCAAAACCACCCTTAATGACCCTTTAGTACATATAGGTCAATTTAGAATTATTTTGAGAAGAACCAAGAGCTATAGTAGAGAAGATATTGAAGATCTAGGGCAAGAGAAGATTCACGATGTAAATTGACAACTATCTCGTTTTCTTTTCTTTATTTTCATCTTCATTATCTCAAATATAATTATGATGTGTTTTAATTGAGTCATAAACTAAATCCCTCTTGTTAGGGATGAGATGTAGTTACTCTTTTGATCCGTAGTTTTAATTATTCATCAATTCAATTCATGTTTTATTCATTTATGTTGGTTGTTTATTAATGTTCTTAATGCTTTTATCTTTTTGGCCAATATTTAATTCTTTTATGCTTCATTGATAAACTAAAATGGAAGGTGTAGGAAATTAGATTAATTAACATCGGTCAATGAAATATATATTCTGGGAGTAGGTATTATAATCTTACATAGAAATACTATAGCATTTTCGAATACAATCTAGTAGTCCAAGGAGCGCATAGAGCCTAAAATTGTCTTACCTTAAATAAGCTTAGTAGTAATGTTGACTAGGTTTAAGATTTAGCTTGCTTGAAAATATTTGATATTATATAAAACGGGAGCTCTAGTTGTCAACATAAAAAGGATTGATAAACTTGATTGATTGAATAATGAAACTAGGGAGATAAAAGTAGCGAAGTCTTCGCACAAACGTCTAAACTCTTGATAATCTCCAAATTATTAATTTGCTTTCAATTTATTTTTCTAAAATTTACTTTTAGTGTTTTAAAAAAATTTAATTAATTTTCCAAACAATAATTAATTAGGAATAATTTCGATACTTAAACAGTCCTTGTGGGTTCAATATCTGTACTTTTGTACACTATATTACTTGCAACGATTCTTATACTTGTGATTATATTGTGTGTTTACAAATTTGTGATCAATTTTTTGGAATTGTTGCTGGGGACTGTGTTTAATATGGATACTAACCTAATTTTTGTTGATTTGGTTTTCTTTTGTTTTTCTTAAGTACTTGTTAGTGCATGAGCCAATCATCAAAATACGATTTCATTATGATTGATATGGAGATTAAGGATGCTTTCAAGGATTAACAAGGAAAGATAAGAGCGCATTCAAATTTTGTTGTTGATATGGTAGTTGAAGGGAAGGGATCATTGATCCAAATGTGGATTGAGCTTTTCAGGACCATGGAATTCTGAATCTTGAAGGAACCTTATTGAGCATACTGGGGATTGTGGTTCAAGCGAATAACATTAGGATCAAGATGGGGGTGGTTCAAATGATATAAACCACGGTGGAATTTGGATGTTTGTTGATAGGTGATCCTAACTTGCATATCATGAACTTCTTGAGATTTGTGATAGATTCAAGCAGAATGGAGTATTCGTTGATGCCATTTGTCTTAGGTTATTTTCTTTCTATTTGTAGGACAAGGCAAGACTTTGGTTGAATTCTTTGCCAATTGGGACAATAACTACTTGGGATTCTCTAGCACAAAACTTCTTAGAGAAGTATTTTCTACCTGCGAAGACAACTAAGATGAGGAATGACATCAATACATTTACTCAAATGGAGATGGAGTCCTTGTACGAGGCATGAGAGAGATTCAATGACCTTCTTAGGAAATGCCCGCATCATGGTCTACCGTTATGGTAGTAGATTTGAATGGTCTACAATGGATTAGAGCTAAAAGTGAGGACTTTGATATATGCAGCAGCTAGGGGAATCTTATGAGGAAGTTTCCTACTACGGCGTATGAAAATTTGGATGAGGTGGCATCTAATAGTTATAATTGGCCATCAGAAAGGTGTGTGATTAGGAGAGTAGCGGGTGTGCTAGAATTGTATCAATTTCAAGTACTTTCGGTTCAAATGGAAACACTTGAGAAATCACTCGAAAGTTTAGGTTTTAATGAAATTAATACACCGAGTCTTGTGTGTGATGCTTGTGGAGGAGGTCATGGATCACATGAGTGTCCAAATTGAGGTGTTTATAAGGATTTTTCCATTCTAGAACAAGCAAATTATGTTTAAAATTTTCAAAGGTCTAACCCTAATGTTATAATCTGACATGGAGGAACCATTAGAATTTCTCTTGGAGTAATAAGAATAATGCATTGAGACCTCCACAACAGCCACCACAACCACCTCAAAAGTCAGATAATAAAGAGCAGTCAATGGAGTGGGTGTTGAAACAATTCATGTAGCAAACTAATGAATCGATTTGGAGTCTTACTAATACGGTTCAAAACCAATGTGGTTTGATTAGGAACTTAGAGGTTCAAATTGGGCAGCTAGCTAGCTCACTCTCGGAGAGGAATTAAGGGACTTTTCCCAGCAATACCGAGAAGAATCATAGGGAGGCATGTGAGGGCTATCAAATTGCAAGGTGGCTGAGAGCTTGAAGGAATGAAACTAGCTAATGAAGGCAAGGATTCCAAGGAAGGGGTATCTACTGAAAACTGAAAGAGGATCATCTCAAGAGGAGAAATCAAGGAAGTTTTCTAATTCTAAATCTAAATAATTTCCCAATAATCCAAGGCCTTATATTCCTCCAATTCCATTTTTCCAAGTCTTAAAAAGAATCAACTTGATAAGAAATTTATTAAATTTTTAGATATTTTTAGGAAGTTGCATTTTAACATTCCTTTTAGAGTTGTTGGAGCAAATGCCGAAATATGCGAAGTTCTTAAAAGAGATCCTGACGCATAAGAGGAAGCTTGAGGACTATGAGATGGTGGCTCTTATGGAGGAAACAAGACTAGTCATCCAATAAAAACTACTTCCAAAATTAAAAGACTCAGGGAATTTTTCCTTTCCTTGCACTATTGGTGACTGTTTACATACTAAAGCACCTTTTGATTTAGGCGCAAGCGTTAACTGAATGCCTTCTCTATTTTCAAGAAATTAGGGCTCAAGGAACCAAAGGCGACCACAATGTCTCTACTCATGGAGAATCACTTCATTAAATATCCTCGAAGGATAGTTATAGATTTCCTTGTAAAGGTGGATAAGTTCATGTTTCTTGTGGACTTTATTATTCTGGATATAGAGAAAGATGTGGATGTCACGATCATCTTGAGAAGACCATTCATAGTGATAGCTGGTGCTATTATTGATGTTCGTAATGGGAAGCTAACTCTAAGGGTGCAAGATGAAGAGGTGAGATTTAATGTCTTTGAAGCCATGAAGTACCCAAAGGACGAGGAACCGCACTATAGGGTGGATGCTATAGACAACATAATGGAGGATACATGTAATGAAGCTAATCCAGAGATGCCTTTAGGAAAAAAAATATTGTTAAGACTGGATGATGTAGATAAAGGTAGATAGGAAGGTCTAGGATGTATAAGCTATCTTGAAGTGGCACTGCCATTTATTCCATCGAGAAGGCATGGAAAAAGTGGAGGAGGAAGTCATTATTCTAGGGCATCAACCGTGAAACAACCCCCATGATCATCATTAAGCAAGAGTCTAGCTATAGACTTAAATTTTAGCTCTTTTCGAAAGGCAACTTGAAATTTTATTTGTTGTTATTTGCATTTACTTTTTAACAATGGTTTCGTTATTATTTTTGGGTTTTTGGTTTATTTTGAACAATGGTTTTAATTTTTATTGTTTGAGTTAAATAATTTAGGAATTGTTAGGTTGAGTCTTGTTTTAATTATTGTTAGAATTAGGTTTTATTTTGTTTATAATTTTAGACTTTTAATTTTTGTTTAAGTTTTTCATAATTATTTATTAGGTTTAAGTTATTTTATTTTGTTTAGCTTTAGGAATTTAGCTTTTAATTTTTAGTTTGTTGTGTTTAATTTTGATTTTGTGCATGAAATTGGGAAGTCAAGATCAAGGGAGTTTTGTGTCGTGGCATTGTAGCTGCTCTGGGTGCAGCATGAGAGGCAATTGGGCTCAGGCCCAGTGGGCTGCACTGTGGCGCAAGGTTGCGATTCTACAAATTAAAAAGGGTTTTTTTTCCATCCCTAATTTCATTTCTCTCATTTTTTTTCCTGCTGTTTTTTCATCCAATTTGATCATTCTTCATCAAAACTTGATTTTTATTGTTCTAAACTTGATTCTTGGTTGTTTAGAGTGGATTTGTACTTCATTTCTCAACTATTCTTCATCTTCATCAAGGTTTTGGAGTGATTTTCATGGAGTCTTCTCAAGTGATGAGTTTAGGGGTGAATCAAAGGGGTTTTATTCTAATTAACCTCAAGCTTTGGGTCTTCTAGAGGTTCTTCATGTAAGTATACTTCCTACAATCTCAAAATTATTGGTTGATTTTGGTGATTTGGATTGTGAATAGTATTTGGTGACAAGGTATTTGGAAATTGTTGAACTTGGTTGTTTATTTGATTTGACTAAGTTAATTTGGTTATATTTGAGGAGAAGCATGGCACCTAAGGCTATTAAATTAACTAGTAGGGCCTAGTTTGGTATATCGTGATAACTTGTATTGTATTGTATTATATCAAATTTTTATACACAAAATTGAATCTAATGCAATACAATACAAGCTAATATAACATACCAACCTAGCCCTAAGAAATCAAAAAGGGGTAGATAAGAGGCACGTTTTGGATTGGAGTCGAAAGTGAGGATTTTGTTAGTGAAGAAGCTGCTAGGAGGTATGAAGATTATGCATCTAGGACAAGGCATCTGAAGAGAGGTTTGATTGCTATAGATAATCAATGGCCTAACATGCATTTTCAAATTGAGGCAAGGCAGTGGCATAAGTTTTGTAAGCAACCCCAGCCATCCATTTTGTCCATTGTTAGAGATTTTTATGCAAATACGGTTGAGCACAGTCACCAGGTTTTGATGGTTAGAAAACAAGATGTTTGATGGAGCAATAGTACTATTAATGTAAAATTTGGTTTGCCCAACATTGAGAATGATGATTATTCTATTTTTAAGGAGGGTACAATCAATTTTAATAAAGTCATTGATAGGCTATGTTCTTTGGGAACACAATGAAAGGTTTCTCATGATAGCCTGGATAGTTTTCCAAGCTCCGATTTATGTAAGGAATACAAGGGGTGGAATTATTTCAATAGTGCTATGATGTTGTATGTCACTCGTACAAGCCATGTTGTTCGAGATAGGGCACCTCTTCTTATTGTAATACTCACGGGGATGATAATTGATGTGGGGAAGGTTCTTTTGTTGAAAATTTGGTATTGTATGAAGAACCCACATAAAGAATTCTACCTGCTTTCATTGAGTACAAAGTTATGCAAGCCTTCGGGAGTTGTCTGGGATGTAGCTAAGGAAATTCAATCGCCGATGGTGCCACATCATGATAAGAAGATTAGGAGTTTTAGTGAATTGGAAAGACATGGCGATCATGCACCTATAGCTGCACCTAGATTGTTTTCTTCTTCTCCTTCACTTATTGTAGCTCAAAGGATGGAGCGGATGGAAGGAAATTTTGCAAGGATTGACAATAATATCCAGACGTTGTGGATTATAGTACATCGTAAGATTGGTCACTTAAGGAGATGATGAGGATGTGTGCCATGGGAGAAGGAGTCGACATGAACAACTTCCCAACTATGCGAATCTATCCTGGGTATGAAATGCCCATGCAGCCACAAGCCGATGAGCCTAACAATGATGATGAGTTTGAGAGTGTCGATGAGGATTAAGCTTTCTTGGTTCTTATTTTTTATTTTTTTATTTTTATTTTTATTTATTTATTTGGTTATGTATTTTGATCCTAATTTATTTTATTATTTATTTCGTTTCATGTTGCATGATTTAATTTTGTCATCTTATGTTATGTTATCTAATGGATCTGCAAGATACTTTGGTAGTGTGTAATTTTTCTTTTCCTTTATTTTTTCTTTGGTAGAATTGTTTAAGAAGGTGTGTTGATGTACAATTGTTATTTGGCCATCATGTGGAGCGTCATTCATTAGAGGGAGTTTTCTATTCCTTATCTCTTTAAGGACAATATACATTTTAAGTTTGGGGGTAGGGGGAATAAATTCCTTGTTTTTGTTTTTGTTCAAAACTTTTAAAAATATTAAAAAAATAGAAAATTCTAAAAATCACGGGTTACTTTATTTAGCCAATGATATGAATATGATTGCCGATATGTATGATTGTTATGATGAGATTGAATTTTGCTTAGGTTTGAGGATTATTTTAGATGTTTGTTTTGTTTGAGTTTGAAATAATTTGAGGTTTGAGCATGTGATTTTCGAGAATGATTGAATTTGAGATCTCACAAACTCTAGAACTCATTTGATGATCACTCAAGGAAAAATCCTAGATTGCATGTTACTTAGGAAATTATTTAGGTCATCTTTGAATCATTTGACTCTTTCATTTATTTACCTTATTTATTTCTATCCGTTAATTACCCATTTGGACCTTAACATTAACATTGGCCTTGGTTTCTTTTTGAGCTTTATTATCCTACCCGTACTAGCCTTTGACTTTATCCTTGATGAAAGTTTACTTATTTACACATTTCTTTTGCAAAAAAAGCAGAAAAATAAGGAGTAAATGAGAAAAGTGAATTTATCCCTAGTATATGATGAAAAATAAGTTTGGGGGTGTTAAAAGTCAATATCAGAGAAGGAAAAAAGAAAAGAAAAGAATTATAAGATCTATACAAAAGAAAAAAAATGGTACTTTATGATAATATATATATATTGAGAAGTTGAGTTGAAAAATGTATATGTAAAAATAAAAAAATAAAAAGAGTTGAAATTTTTGAAGGAGTTGTGAAAGTAGTGTTGGAGTTCGTTTATTAAGCTCTTGTGTTATTAAAAGTGTTCAATATTTTTGTGTGGTTCTCGTTACTTTGAATTCCTCTCCGTTATTTTCATGAGCCAATTCCTTTGCTTATTATTACAAGCTTTATAAATACCTATTGATCCAAGGTAACATGTTTAATCTACATTAGTAGAGAGTGATTTGAAAATTATGCATATGAAGTTTGTATATTATTTTCTATCAATACTAATATTTGGGATTGGTATTTGTTTATTATTCTTTGCATAAAAATTATTAGATATTTCTAGCTTATGTTTTTGTTAGATTTTAGAGTTTTTATTATTATTTGTTTGTATATTTAGGTGTAGAATGATCAATTAGACAAACAAACAAAAAAATTATTTTCGAGTGTTTTTGGATGATGAAATCAAGTTCTAGGCATTTTGGAACATTGATATGAGTTGGAATCAAGGAAATGTGGTTTTGGGGCAGAAAATGTGCTAAGTTTGGTGCCAGGGCACAACTTGTAGCACCAAACTTGCACACGGGCTTCTCACTACAAGAAACATCATCTATAGCAACAACAAACGAAACGTCATCTGTATAAACCTGTTACGATGACATTGTCATTGCTACATGTCATTGAAATAGATGCATGCATGTTGTTTAATAGCGACAACTATTTTGTCGTCGCTATAGATCTAAAAGCTATAGCGACGACAATTATTGTCGTTATATCATTTTTTTAATTGGTTTTTATTTTGTTTTATGAAATAAAAAAATAGTAAAATTAATATTCAGAAAACTTAGTAATTTACATATCAACTTAGCATAAAAAATAAAAATAAAAATAAATGTTCATAAGTTAAGTTATACAACACAACAAAAAAAAACCTAAGGATTTCCCAAATCAAAATCATCTTCGTCGGTGTCTTTGTCCTAATCATCTTGAGGGGGCACAAACAGGTCGTCTAGAAGCTGAATGTTAGGCAATTGAGATTACAGACTAGCAATGAGGTGCAACATAGAAGCCTTATAAGAAGTTGCCCTTGCATCAGCTCTCTTTGCTTCAGCCCGAGAAACAGTCACCTCAACAGCACTGGCATAGGAAAAATATCCTGATCCAAATGGGGCATGTAAAGTAGTAGTAGATGAAGAAGAACCATCGCCCTTCACTTTCCATCCAATTCCTCTTACGTGGCCCCGTCTTTTGCTGAGTACTTGTTTTGTAATGGTGCACTCGTCCACCTCTGTGCCCAATGAATTGGCCTCCTGAGTTTGAGTCTCGAGCTCATTGGCCAAGCTAGTCTGAAATTTAAAGTACAATATTAAATAACTAAAACTGAGAGATACTTTATAAAATTACAATAAACACTTATTACTTACATAATCCTCCTCTGCAGTAGGGTTCACCCATTGGCCTCTCTTATTTGTATGAAATATCCTAAATGAATCAATAGGTCAAGGCCATTGTTGGGTTTTGGGGTTCCTCTACAAACAATTAATAAAGTCAATAATAATTATGAGTAACATTTTATAAAATTAAAAAACTTATTACATTGTCGTAGCGAGTAGCTAAAAAAGTCTTCGAGCCTTGCAAGCTACTATACTTTGACTTAGCTCGATTAGCTTTATTTTTTTGGGAACGTGCCTGTAAAAAAAATTAAACATATTAAAATTAGAGTGTAAATGAATCATGTAACATAAATGTAATCCTTACAATAAATTTTGGACTTGTAAACAAGTGCACACACTTCTGCCAAACATTGTTGGCCATCTTGTTGAACTAAATGTTTGGCCCATTCTCTATGAAGAATTGGTTGGCTCTCCTCTTGTAGTTACGGTATTGATCAGGTGCTTGTCGATCAATACCCACTACAGCCTCTCTTTGCTTTGCCTCTGTACGATTGGCCCTAATATCAAAATAATTCTATACAATAATTTGAGTTTGATAAGTTGAAACTAACTAATTAATATAGTGAAATAAGTAAACCATAAAGTTCATAGTAATTACCTCAACCACACACAAGATACATTATTTCATGTGGTCCGGAACATCCTTCCATGACATGTAACATGGAGACACGGTCTACTTAACCTAGTTCCCCACGGACCTTGAAACAAGTTCGAATTAGGACCAATCGGTTGTAACGTATTCTCTACATAGTTGAACATGGTTGGAAATGGTCTACGCCTATTGGCCACCTATATTTTCTGAAAAATTATGCTTTTAGATTGCGACCTTCTTCTTGGTGCAGATACTACATTTTTAAAAATTACAATTAAAAGTTAGTAAAAACAAAATGTACTAATAATCAAAACAAGACAAATGTATTTGCAACTATAAACATACAAGATTCGTAGCTACTAGGTAACCGCGAAGAACCTGAATGAGGAGGATCACCTCCGTACGACATAAAATCATTCAAATCTAAATTCCAAACCATAATCAAAATTCCAAATTCAAACAAAATTTATAATCAACACATACACTATCCAAACATAATCCAAACTCTACTTTCAAATCCAATAATACCCAAATCCAAAATAAAAACAAACAAATCTCAAATAAAATACCTAATCTCAATATCTACTTCAAAATACTCAATCAAACAAAATACCCAATATCAACACAATATCACAATATCTTCTTCAATACCCAATCCAAAATATAAAAATCTAAATTCAAATCCAAAGCTCAATATCTACTTCAATATCAATTTTAATATCTCAATATCTACTTCAATATCAAAATCAACAACTAAATCAAACTAAAAAACTAAGCCTATTTCAATAATTTAAATATCAATATAAATCAAAATTTCAAAACTAAATCAAAAAATTAATCAAACATATTTCAATAAACCCAAACCTATAAGAGCTTCAAAGGTGGCAGCGGTGAACGGCGGGAGAGGAGCAGTGACTGGTGGTGGTGAAGGGGCAGAGCAAAAATGGAAGGAAGAAGGGGGTTCTATGTTTTTTGTAAGCAGACCCTACAGCGATGACATATGTCATCACTATAGAATTAAAATATCGTCGCTATTGGTTTTATATTTTTACCTATAGCTACTGCGGGAAAATAAAGCGCCTTTTTTTCCCTCAAAATTACAAAACTTATGTTGTCTCTAAAAAAATTTTGTAGGAAAATATTGCGCCTGTTTATCCCCTCGAAAATACAACCAAAATAGTGTGGTTCCCAGGAAAAAAAATGTGCACCAATATTTTCCCACGAACAACTAAATTCTATAGCGATGATAGCTTAGTTTTAGTGACAACATGTGTCATCTTTATAGAGTCCTTGTACTAAAAATGCCAAAATGAGGAGGCTATGGTGATGACATTCATAAGTCATCGCTCTAGGATTAACCATGTCGTCGCTAAAATGTCACTGCTATAGACGACTTTTCTTGTAGTGTCTATCTGGGCATTGTGACATACCCCTGGCACCAGGCCTGCACGAAAATCCTATCTCTGGGTACCAAGGTGTACTTAATGGTGTTGATTCATTACGAATCCAAGTGTCCTGATGTTGGGGCACAACGCGAAGACTCCTAGGCTGTTTAGGGTTCCTTAACCCCAAAATAAGAGATTAAAACATATTTTTCATCCCTAAACTACCGTTAGTGACCTTTAGTATAAATAGCTCAATTTAGATTTATTTTGAGGAGAATTCAAGAGCTATTGTAGAGAAGACATTGAAGATCTAGGGCAAGAGAAGATCCAAGCTGCAAATTGATGACTATCTCTTCTTTTCTCTTTATTTTCATGTTCATTCTCTCAAATATTATTATGATGTGTTTTAATTCATTTATAAACTAAATCCCTCTTGTTAGAGCTGAGATATAGTTACTCTTTTAAACCATAATTTTAATTATTCAATTCAATTCATGTTTTATTCCTTTTATCTTGGTTGTTAATTAACGTTCTTAATGCTTTAATCTATTTGGCCTATATTTAATTGTTTTACGCCTCACTGATGAACCAAAAGGGAAGGTGTTGGAGCTTAGATTAATTAACATCGGCGCTTGCGTAGAAATACTATATCGTTTTCGGACGTAACCCGGTAGTCCTAAAACCTTATATTGTCTTACCTTCCATAAGCTTAGCAATAACGTTGATTAGGTTTAAGATTTAGCTTGCTTGAAAATAGACGCTATTATATAAAAGGGAGCTTTTGTTGTCAACATAAAAAGGATTAATAAAGTTGATTGATTGAATAATTAAACTAGGGGGATAAAGGTAACGAAGTCTTAGCTCTAATGTCTTAAACTATTGACTATCTCCAAATTTTTAATTTTGCTTTCAATTTATTTTTCTACAATTTACTTTTATTGATTTAATTAATTTTCCAAACAATAATCAACTACACATAATTTTGGTACTCAAAAATTTTCTTGTGGCTTCAATATTTGTAGTTTTGTACACTATATTACTTGCAACGATTCATATATTTGTGATTATATTTTGTATCTACATGTGTTGGGTCAAAACAACAGATTTGAGCAACTTAAAGAAAAGCGAGCAATGCGGTGCGCTACACTATCACAATCCCTTATCCTATAATTCACTAAATGAACATTAAAAAAAAAAAAAACACAATATCTTAATATCCTTAATAGTGTACGTGATTCCATCTTCATTTGTCGGAACCATAAAGTTGTTGATGTGTTGTCAATCAAGGATATTTTTACCTGATTTGGAGGGATTATATAGTTTCCTAATATGTAGATATTATAGTTGCCTAATTTGTATTCAACTCCACTTGGGAATCAACCTTAATCATAGCCTATATTAGTGTATAGTCTGGAATAACTTCCTAGAATAGGTCCTTGTATATTTTATATATATTATCTACTTACTATAAAGAAAATTGGATGAATGAAAGGTAATTGATAAGTGCTTGAAAATGCACTTAGACTTAGTGATTTATCGGTATCATTTGTTGGAAATTAGGTTTAATTTATAT
>WUAT03032861.1:0-14013 GCA_010015005.3 Ulmus americana
AAAGAGAGAGGTAATATTTTATTAAAAAAATAGTAGAGAGACGTAATATTTTATTAAAAATATGGTGGAGAAAGGTAATAGTTTATTAAAAAGATGGTGGGGTAGTGGAGAGAGGTAATATTTTATTAAAAAATAATAGTTTAATGGAGATAGATAATATTTTATTAAAAAATAATAGTTTAATAGAGATAGGTAATATGTTATTAAAAAAGTGATAGAGAGATGTAATGTTTTATTTAAAAACTGGTGGAGAGATGTAATATTTTTATTAAAAAAGTAATTGAGAATATGGAATATTGTAAATAGTGTAAAAGAATAGGGAAAAACATTGAGAATAGGGGAAACAAACGGGTATATTGTTGAAAACAATAGCCAACCAAACATAGGCATAATTTTTCTATACTTAAAATAATAAAACACATAAATTTTAAACTTAAATTATCTCATATTTATTTTTTATATTATTATTCACTAATTATTTTGTAAAATACAATAAATATAAAATAATTTACTATGTTGATGTCAATTTTTAAAATATAATGTATTATTATAAAATTTATGTAAGTTTTGTCTTAAAATGTCCCTACAAGAAAAATAGTTTTTACCTACACGTAGATATAAATGTCACACTATTACACTTTCCAAAAGGCGGGGGCATTTTTACATATACGGAAACCTTACCTGCTACATAATATAGCTCAATAAAACCACTGAACTAAGCTTGTTGTTTAATTTATTCCAATATTTTAATATATATATATATATTAAATAAACGTTTGTTAATTTTTTTAACGGTAATTTATTTAATATTTGTTATATAACATGACGACAATTTATTTAATATTTTTTTAAATGGAAATGAAATTATATATATTTTAATGAAATTAAATATTTTTAGACTTTGCGTAAATATTTTCTTTTATTTAATTTTTTTTGCCTTAAAGAACATAATATCATTTTTTTAGTGATTAGAATAACTAAACTAGATATTTTTTTAATCTTGATATTAATCATAACACATTACTTGTTAATCTTAATCTTGACTGTTTATCTTGATTATAACACTTCACTTGTTGATCGTGACATTTGATCTTGATTTTAATAATAATATATCACTTATTAATTTTGATCATGACACATCACTTGTTTATCGTGACCGTTGATCTTAATCATAATACATTAAATATTGATATATATCATTTTCACTATTGATTTTGATATTGATCATAACACATCACTTGTTGATTATGATCTTGATCGTTGATTTTGATCATAACACTTCACTTATTGATCGTGACCATTGATCTTGATCATAACACTCACTTGTTAATCGTGATTGTTGATCTTGATATTGACCCCATTTATCTTGATCATACCACATCACTTGTTAATTGTGACCGTTGATCTTGATCATAAAACATCACTTGTTGATCGTGACCGTTGATCTTGATCATAGCACACCACTTGTCGATCCTGGGTCCACACCATTGTATTGTCACATTTGTATGAAATTATTTTTAGACTTTTTGGTGCAAATACTCCCCTAATGTTTATGCACTTTTATATGTTGTCCCCCAAAGTCAGAAATTGACGTAAATACTCCCCTGAACTTGTATTTGTTTTTGACAAGTTTAGGAGATATTTACATCAAAATTGTCAAAAAAATACAAGTTCAAGGGATATTTGGGCCCATTTTTGACTTTATGAAGCAACATGTAAAAGCGCGTAAACATTAGGGTTATTTACATCAAAAAGGCTTTTTTTAGTTAATGTCTATTAACTGATTTATGAAAATTATAATTTAGTGAATTAAAACAATTATCACTAGACGAAGTCAATGATTACATTATATTTTATTTATTTTTTACATATTTATTATTTATAATATAAAAACTATGTTAATTTTTTTTTACTTATTATTGAAACTATAATTTTATTTTATTCAATTTATTAAAATTTTGTAATTTTTAGCCATATATATTTATTTTTATATATTTTATTTCTAAAAATTTAAACTCACTCAAAATTTAATTGAGTGCGTTAATATATTACTCTTAGTTATTTGAATGGGTCAAACGAAGGTCTCTCAAACATCATTGAGTTGGTTAAAAATAAGTAAAAACTCACACAACTTACCCAACGTTCACCCCTTAGTAAGAGAAAAAAGAATAATAAATAAATAAAATAAAGGAGAAGAAAACAAATACGACTTCACGTTAAAGTGATCGATTCTGATTGTACGATGGCCCACTCACAAAAATCGAATCATGGCGATAAGATTTGAAGTTGGAATTATTTATTTAATTTTAATCATTTATGTTCTTGGTATTAAAAACGTTTGCAAGCTGGTTATGAAGCTTCGTAATTTGGATTTTAGCGTAAAAGCTTTCCTAGATTGTGTCAATTTACTTGGAGTTAAGGTTCCTAGAATTTTCCTAATATATAGGAAACTCCGAGTATGAATCAGTAATTCTGTTTAAATTTGTTTAAATATTTTATTAAATAATAATTTATTTTACTAAAAATATTTTATTTAAATATTATGTTCAAAATACTCTCATATTAAATAATCAAATGCTCTGTTAAACATGTCTAATCGATACCAAAAAAAAAAATAATAATAAAGACTATTTATATCTATAGATAAGAATAGTCATTATAGTAATTTTAACTACAATATATATTTTGATTAGTTTTTGTAAAATAATTTTACGATGACATTCATAATACATTAGATAGCAATTTAAGATTTCCAAAATGTAGATGAATTTTAAGATATATTTAATTTTTTTTAATAAAAAACGTATAATTTTTTTTGATAAAACGAAAAATATACAATTAAAGTGACATGAACCAAAATGAACACTAAAAAACTAACTAAAATTTTAAGACAAATCGGATAAAAGGTTTAAGGTTCTCAAAATTTTAGCAAAGGGTAATATTGATATTTTATTTTTATTTATTTAACATTAACCTGCTTTAATTATACTTAGTTCAAAAAAAAAAAAAAAAAAACAATGAAATATATCTTAAAATCTCTCTAAATTTTAAAAAATCTAAAAATATTTAGTCATAAATTTTTTATAATTAAATAAAAATATATATTTTGAAGAAATTTTTTGATATTATTTAATTTGTTTTATGGGAAGAAAAAAATATATACAATTAAAGTGACTCGATGCAAAATACATTCAAAATAATTCACTAAAAACTTAGGAAAAATTATAATTTGATTTAAATTTAGGGGAAAAATGCCATAAAAAATAAATATCAGTTTGTTAAAAGTTCGAAGAATCTAATGATCATTTTTAGAATTAGGAGGAAATTGCAAAAAAAATTTGCGCCAAGAAAAAGGGGCATTAAAAAAAAAAAAAAACTTTTTATTATCATCACAAATACACGTCATTTTTCTAATCGTCCTATACTCATCCAGTACTGCGAAAATTTGTTCCACTTCTACCTATCGTGTATTAAAATTTCATCCCCCTAGCTATAGTATTATTATCTCAATTAAACTTTGTTTGGCCAATAATTAAAAATAATATAATTAATTTGGACAAAAACTATTAAACAAGGCAAATCTAATATGAAGTATTTTGTTTGGTCCATTGTTGTTTTCCATTATTGGCTAGGCAAAACTCAATATTAATAGTAAAGTTTTTTTTTTTTTTTTTGTCAAGATAGGCCTTTTTGTTTTTTTTTTGGTCGACTTTTTAGCAAAAATGGTCTCAAAACAATGTGGATAGATGTATTTTGATCCCGACCCTTAAAAAATCACTTTGATAGTCACCAAATTTTCATTTTTGTTACAAATTTGGCCTATTCTGTCAACTCCCCAAATGGACGTTTGGGCTGGGCTGGATGGGTGTCGTCATCTAGGTTGTACACCTATCGCCGTGGAACTCACTTGAGTTAATCTTGATTAGGATTTTTAAAAAATTATATTATTTTTTTCTTTTTATTTTTTTTATTTTTTTTCTCTCTTTAATGAAGTGCTCCTTTATAACTAGAACTAGCTAATAGGTAGACAATTAAAGTGTTTGCCTAAAGCTCTCTTTTTAGTTAGGCTTCCAATTTTTTTCTTTCTTTTTATATTAATAATTTAATATTTTAGGTAATTTTTAAGGCCTTCTTTTCAATTAGGCCCCCTTTTAATTTTTTTTATTTATTGTTTTTAGTAATTTTTTAATACTAATAATTTAATGTTTTAACCAAAAAAAAAAAGCCATTCTATATTTTTAGAAGTTGAACAATTAAATTCTATTTATTTATTTTTAGCTTTTTCAGATTTAAAGAGTCAAAGAAATCTTAACACTTTAATTATATATTACCCTAATGGTACTATAATAATATTTAAATACTTTAAGACATAATTAATTTGTAAGTTTTTTCATAATTACTAATGGTAGTATTTGTAAAAAAAAAAAATACTAACGGTAAAATATGCCTAAAAATTTGAAAAGATTATTAACTTTTTATTTTATTTTAAGAATCTACTAATATTTTATTTTCTTTACTTATAAATAGATATACAGCATATTTATTTTTATTTTACACTTTGTAAAATATAAAAAAAGAAAACATTTCAATTTGTCCTTCGTCTTTCATTTCAAGCTCTCTTTGGCAGTTGCTTCTTTTAGCAAAAAAGGAGTTATTTGAAAATAGAGATAAAAAGACACTACTACAAAATGCGTCATAGGAAAGAATAGAAACGACATGGGTTTCTCGAAATAAAAAGAAAAAGAAAAAAACGAAAAAAGGGATACGACGTCGATTTATGGCTGAACCAACGTCGTTTCCCGAAAGGCGGAGCCAACTTCCTAATACAAAAAGAAACGGCATCGATTCCTAACCGACACCGAAAGTCCCAGCCTTAAAAAAAAAACTTGCTAATCACGTGAGGCTTTTGGCGTCGATTTTTCAGAACCGACACCGAAAGCTAGTGATGTAATAGAACCAAATCACGCAATCCAGCCCCATTTCGGCTCAACTTCTCCCAAATTTTTCTCTCCTCCGGCCATATTTCGACCACTCGAACCACTCAGACTTGCATTCTTCTTGGGTTTTGCTACATTAAACTAAGGTATGGCATTTAAAACCTTATTTTGTATTTTTTGAGAGTTTATGTGAAATTTGGGAGTTACATGATTTTTGTTAAGAAATTACTGATTAAATTCTGTTTTGTTGTTTAAATTAGCATTTAAAAGGATATGGGCAATCTTTTGTACGGATTAAAACTAAGAAATTTTGATTTTTGCTATAAAATTTGGTGAAATTTAGTAATTTAGGGTTTTTCTTATTAAAAAAATTGGTAAAATTATAGCTTAATTTATGTACACTTGTGATAATTGTTGATTATTTATTGTTTAAATTTTTACGGGTCATGTGGAGTGATTAATTTTATGTAATTTTGTTTTAATCGGTTTAATTTGAAAAAAAAAATAGGTTTTAAGGGTTTTTTGGGAAAAAAAATTGTTAAATTTGATTAATTAGTGTGTTGTGGGGAATGTATGTGATTTTTGAATATATTTGCATCTTATGTTAGCAGGAGGTTAGTCATATTTTAAGAGGAAACTCTACCGAAATTTTGTTAAAATGAATCTTACATACTAATTTCATAATATTTTTAGGTATGGCTGGTCAAGAAAAGAAACGAACCCGAGGAGCGACAAAGATGACTAGTTTGACCAAGATGAGTCATCGAGGACGTATGTCAATAGAGTTCAACGAACTTAGCAATCCTATTGGAGAAGGTAAAATGCAATTCACTAGTTACGTAAGTATGTTAATTTGAACTACTCTTTGTGTCTTCTAATTACTTATTTACTCACAAACATGTTATAATTAATAATCATTCATTCATTGTAGGTATATGTGTACAGTCATATGTGAGTATAACTCACAAGACATGGCTGAAAGTGCCTATTGAGGTGAAGAACAAAATATGGGACGACTTGAATGTAAGTTTATTTTTGTTTATATCCACAATGCAATATAAATTTTATATGTATATATACGTTTAGAAATTTAACTTTTAAATTTATTGCATATATAGAGCGTTTATGATTCGAATAACCATGTGGATTATAGAAAAGCAATATTGATGGACGCTGGCAAGTATTGGACGTAGTGGAAAAGTCGGATGGCAAGTATATACATACATGTGCCTAGTCCACTCGACCATCCACTGGAGGACTATCATGATGTCATCACTCAAGAAGAATGGATAGAATTTGGGGACTATCAGATGTCCCCTAAGTTCTTGAAAAAGAGGGAAAAACATACAGATATTCAAAAGAAAATTTTGTATCCTTATCACATAGGGCGTGCAGGATACTCAGGAGTAGTACCGGAAGTGATAAGTGATTATTCTTTTTAATTTAATACTTATGTTTATGGAACGGATAATGTTATTTAAAATTCTAATATACTATGTACTTGTAGGAGGCGTACTATGGAGAGGATTACAACTTATCCAAATCTTGGTTGCATTCAAGGAGAAATAAGGAAGGAAAATTTGCTGAAGAGGCAATGCAACAAATTAGTGAAGAGATTGTAAGTTTCTTTATTGTACATTAAGTAATTATAAAGTTCTCTTAATGGACATATTTTAATCTTGTTTTGATTTTGCAGGATTCGCTAACTCAACGCCCCACTGAAGGCGAGATTAATCCATGGCTTTGCCTAATAAGGAATACCCCGGTTGAGTACGGGGTTTGGGTAAACATCACAATTGGAGTAACACATGTAATACTTCACAATCTAAAGGCTTCGCCAAGTAAGTGCAAAATAATTTCAATTTAGTTCAGAAGCAAATGATGCAACTGCAACGGAAGTGTAAGATGTTTTAGGAGCCAATGCTCTTAAAAGAGATGAGGAACAGTACTAAGGGGAGTTGTGAGGGTCGTCCACAAACTCAATTTGGAGTCAAGGAGCATGTGGATGAGCATGTGGAGTCGATCGTGACCCCACTGATGGGCAGACATGTAAATTTCTAATGAAATATAAATAATGTTCATTTTATTATTTTTATAAATCTAATGTGAGTTTTGTTTTGTAGGAGGAGGTTGAGAACATAGAAAACAAAGTGGCTGTAGGTCTGACACAACCCTAATTGGGTGGTTATGACTCTTATGTTCATCACTAACAAGTTGGAGTTGGTAATGCACGAGTCCTGGTACAAATGTTCCTAGTGGTAGTTCCTTGATATTTCTGATAGGGATGAAGCTGTAACCACTACAGATACCGTCGGGACTTTTGTCATTTGGCCAGAGCATCTACTAGTCTTTGTTAATGCCCCGGTATGGTTAATTGTTTATGTTTGATGAATTGTTTATATTTATGTATATAATTGTATGTCTAACACAATTACATTTATGTTGTAGTAGGTTCAACCAAGAAAATATCCATCGCCTAAAACTAAGTCACCCTCTCCTTAATCTGGTAATTCTAGAGGACTTTAGATGATGAACAGTCAAATGTCCAGTAGACTGAAGGTGTTGTACAAATTGGTGAAGAAAGTTAGTGGTGATACTGGAATCTTTAGATTTCCGTTGTCCAATGCATTGTTGGGGCAAGAGATGGATTATATCATCGATGTTGTTGGCATTGTGCAGTTTGTCACTATGCAAGAGAGATTGGTGCAAATTGCATTGCAGTTTACATGAAGCAAGTACTTCAAAACTATAAACATCAACCTTTTTTTTTATATATATAAATTGTTGACCGGTAAATTTTTATATTTCCATGTAGGTAAAAATTTGGGTAATACCCAAATCCCAAGCTCAAGTTCTTTTGCCTGAATCGTATTGCATACATGGTAGGTTTGGAGGAAAGGATCACCTACTGTGTTGCGTGGTTTCGAGAGGTCATCTCCGAAGCTAGTAGCAGCTATATCTTAACTCCAATGAATATTGGGTAAAGTTTTAGCATTAATTTATTTTAATATTTGTTATAAGTTAAAAATCACTAACCTTTTATTGTATACTTTATGTAGAAACTATTGGATCTTGATATTTTTCTTTCCACAATACGACTGTGCATATTACATGAACCCGTTGAATAATGCACCCCGTCAAGTGGAGAAAAAATTATTCAAAACATAAGTATTTCTTGTGAGATTATATTACACGTTATTTATTTGTTTTAAGAAACTAATGAATTTAAATATTAATTTATCTTTGTTGTTTTTAGGGTTTGGAGCTTATGGAAATACCCCGGCCAAACTTTTTCTACTACTTCTAAAGGAAAAGTTATGGCCACAAAAAAACTATTGATTGGAGACAAATAAGGGTAAGGTCATTAATTAAATTAATTTTGAAATGTTAATTATGTTTTTTGTAATATTGATTATCTAATTTAAGTTTATAATTTGGTTTTTTAGTGTCTAACTCAAGACGATAGCATTAAATGTGAATATTATGTCTTGAAATTTATGAACACTATCTTCTCAAGATGGAGTGACATGACAAGGTTTATACAAGCGGTAATTAAGAAACTAACTTTTATTATTTATTTCAAATGTCAAATTTTTATAGTTAATCTCATTTCAAACTAGTTAAGAAAATGAATTTTTTAAGCAGCTTTTCATTGATGACAATGATGTCTACTCGATGGAGGTTCTTAATGAAATCCGCAAAAAATGGATAGAATAAATTGAAGATAATCTCATCGATGAGGATTGAAGTACAAGATAGCTAAGTTTAATTTTATTTAGTATTTTTTTTTTGTGTAGTTTATTTTAGTGATATTGTATGGTTTATAAATGTTTGATTGTAATGTTTTAATTGTTGGTTATGAATGAAATTAGTGTTGATTTATTATTGGAATCCTAAGAATTTTCTGTAATAGATGCACCGTAATTAAAACTTGTGGAAAAATTGAACAAAATCAAAACCATAAAAAAGGGACATTCTCTATTTCAGTGTTGTTTTGGAGGCTTTTAGCAAGGGTTGCAAACCGATGTCGAAACTTTCCGCATCATTGGATACCGCATCGTTTTTAAACCCTTGCGAAAAGGTTTTAGCATGGGTTGAAAACCCTTGCCAAAACCCTTTTTTTTGTTGTGGTGAAAGCCACTAGAAAAGTTATACTTGAAGAACCTACTAGATTTCTAAGTTTTATCTTTCTTTGTTACTCATTTTTTGTTTATTTATTGATTACTATTATTGTTTAAATATTATAATAGATATATATATTTTTTAATCATTGTATTGTCTTGAGTTTTTTTTATTTTTTTATTCTTTTATATCTAAGTTAGAATAAATATTTCTAAATATATGTTTTTATAGGAGATGTCCATTATTAACCAAACAAATATTCATTGTATTAAATTTTTATTACATTGCTAAGAAATATCATAACATCAAAGCAAATTTTCATAAAAACAATTTTTTATTTATTTTAAAAAAGCCCTTCTTGGAGGCTATGCCAAGGCCCCAAAACCACTTGAGCCAACCATATCCATACCCAGAATCGCTTTGTCTCCACTGCCTCCTCTTCACCACCACTGCTGCCAACGCCGACGACTCCATCAAGTCCAAGCTTCACCACTGCCTCTTTTGCATCAATTTGAGATGAGGTATTTGGGGAAGAATTCGAAGCCAAAAATGGGTGGTGAAAAGAATGCCTTCAAACACCAATGCTTCTCTCTAATCCACCATTCTTCCAAATAATTCCTCATTTGCGATATTTTTCAGGTATAATTTAATCTTCTGCATCTAACCAACAATTTCTAATAACCCAAGATTTGGGTGGTTTTTATTTTTTATTTTATTTTTATTGCAGATAGTATGATGGATCTTCCTCTACAATGGGGTTTTTTTTTAAAAAAAACTTGATTCTTTTTCCTATAACTGGGTTTTTGTACTTGGTTCAATGTTTTATTCTTAGCTTTAAGTTTTTGATTGGAAATGTTGGAACCAAAGCTCTTGGATCTTCTTTCTAATGGTTTTTGGTTTCTGAATTGATCTTTTTAGCTTCTCATAGTTAACATTTCAATTTGTTTCACTATGTTTCCTCTTAATCTTCAGCTAATTTATTATATTAGTAAAGTTGATGTGTTTTCTTGCTCGACCCAAAAAGAAGCTCCAAGCTGGGCGGCAGACGCGTTGGTGTCCTGCAAAAGAGAAAACTCGTGAGAAGTCAGAGGCTATCCCTCTGATAACCCTCCGATGTCTTAGTCAATGCTTGAGATTGAATGTGTGTAAACTCTTTAAGTGAGTAGAAAACAACATACATTTGTGAATGAAAAGGCTTGGTTTATATAGAGTTTGAAGGGATTGGGATAGTTAATGGGAATTAAATGTGTTTAATGCCGAATTGCTTCCAAGAAGACCTTGAAGAAGTCCTAGAAAAGTCTACGCATGAAAGAAATGCGTTGACTTGTGATCGGTGGAAGTAATGGGTTGGATTTGGTGTATTAAATGCCTCCTTAAATGTGCTTGGTCTATTTAAGGAGAGCATTGACCGCATTAATTCCTAATCATTATCGGGAAGGAGCAAGGAAACTACACTCTGAACGGTTACGTCCTTGATCTGGGAGTGCCATCAATGGAAAAGTTTGGTTCTGAAAAAGAGGCTCATTCGTTGGAAAAAAATTGCCGAGCTTAGCTATTTCCTAGGACTTTGGTTCATTTATGCTAAGTGAATGGATTTTACTTGATGTCAAGTTCACGCTTGGTAGCGGAGAAAAAACCCCTCAACAAGTATTAACCTTTGAAGATCTATCTATTATAGGTTTTCCACTGAAATTGATAAATTTGATTTCCAAATGTTGTACTTTGCGTTCTTGACTTCAAAACCTCGTTCTTGGTTACATTAATAGTTTGTATAGTTTATGTTTTATATACACGTGCAACTATCAGGCTATGATGGATTGGATTGAACTTTTTCCTTTGATGGGTCTGTTACAGAACCTTGGTTCATTTTCTTGGTATCACACAATGAACGAGCTTACCCAAAGGAAAAATTGGTTTCTTTTAACTAGGGTTAAGCTCTCTGCAACTTTGGTGGGGATCTTCCTCCGCCATTTTAGCCAATGGGTCTGAGTTTGTTTCCTATCCAAAGAATCAAATTTCTTCCATGAAGTCCATTTCTGTTTTGGCAGCAATGTCAAACCCACCTTCAATGGCCAAGAACTCTACTTCTTCTTCTCTTGTTAGAGAAACAAATGAAATTACAGAAGAAGAGAGAAGAAAAAACTCTATTTCGAACCCACCTTCATGGGCTTTCATGTTGTCTAAAGGCTTCTGCTATGTGAGATGGCCTTTTTCGATTAATATTGAGAAAAAAGTATTTTATTATTTTATTTTAATCATGGTTAACTCACTTGGATCCACACAGACACGTGGCACATTCAGATAAAGCCACGCGTCCACTCCAAACTTCTGTTTTCTATGATGACGGAAAGGACTAAAACAGTAACAAAAATGAAAGCTCGATGACTAAAAGAGTAATTTTTTAAGAGTCGGGATCAAAGTGCAACTACCCGCATAGTTTTGGGACCATTTTGCTAAAAAAAAAAAAATTTAGTGAAACACTTGCATTCATCTATGATATTTAAGGGGTTATTTTCATTTCAGTACCTCTTGTTTTGGTTTATCCCAAAAAGTACCCTATTTTTTAGTAATCCAAAAAGGTTGATATACATGCAGTTTGATTTTTTGGAAGAAAAAAATTGTACAGATTGATTTTGATTTTTAATTTGGCCACTAATAGAGAATAACAATGGTTAATATGGACAAAACAAATATATATTTGCTTTTCCTATTCCAGCTCTTTAGTTTGATTTTTTTAAAGAAAGTTTTTCCTTTTTGAATGGAAATAAAATTTCATTAATAATTGAACAATGTACAAAGTACGATTACAATTAATTGAAAAACAACATAGCATGATAATTTTAAAAAACAACATAGCATTATTCATTGCAAAAATCTCAAAATTTTCAAAATAAATAACAACTTGGTCTAATGATAATCGGAGGAATTTTTTGTGTATTAAGGTCTCCACCTAAAGTGAAACCCATAGAGGGTTCCCAAAGAACCCACACAAACGTGCATAAAGCACTCTAGCTGTTTCCAACCTTATTCTTCATGTAGGCGATCATATCAGATCAGATTTGAAAATTTTGCAATAGAGAATAAGTTAAAACAACCACCGTATATGGACTAACAAGTAACAACCACAAAGACCCTTAGAGATGAAACTCCAACAAGAGAGGTTTAAGGAAAATCACAACCTGTAAAGACCAAGTGATGACTATTCCAACTAAACAACATAAAACAACCAAATCAACAAGATCCAAAAAAATTCAAAAAAAGAGGTTGCAGAAACTATCACCAAACACCACCGAGAAACACCCACCAAGTCTGATTCCTTCACTGGTCGTCCCTGTTCCCAACTTCATGTTGTTGGCAAAAGCCATTTGCCAAAGCCCCTATCCTCTCATCATTTCTCGATTTGGTGACCAAACATTAGCGAAACCAACCCGCCGAAACCCTTCCCTATCTAGCTTCTCCATTGTCAGAAAAATCCCCTAAAACGGTATGAAACCCCCTGAACTTCCCAGATCTAGCATCCAAACACTAGTGAAACCCTTTAGCCGAAACCCCTCCTCGCCCCGCTTCACCATTACTAATGAAACCCCCTGAAACGGCCCGAAACCAACCGGCCTTCCTAAATCGGCGCTATTCTTTCCCATCAAAATTCCTGCCACCCACCATCTCCTTAAACCCTTTTGCAACCCCCTTGACCGGACTACCCCTAGGCTAGGACGATGGTCGCGACACCAAAGTATTTTGGTTATGTCATGGCCAGCGGCAACGAGTCTCTCTCCCCTCTCAAACTCTAAATGGTCTTCAAAGTTCTAGAGAGAAGGCAAAACCTCTCTCTAGCATAGTCGTTTTCTTACGAATTTTAGGCTTATAAACAATTTTTGCATACCCGTTCAGGATTGCTATTGCAAGGTCAACTTTTGCTCCAAGTATAAGTTTAGCCTAAAATATCATTGGCTAAAACTAATAGAAATTTATTATTTAATTTTTTTTTTGACCCTACAACAGTAAAAAAAAAAAAGTAACTCGTAAGGTGTTTTTCAAATCTGATTACAAAAGAATCAGTGCTTATTTAAATTATTCCAAAATTAATCTTATATATCATTTAAAAAATCTTACATATCCCTAGATCTTCTATATATATTTTTTTATTACTTTTGTTTATCTGGTTGTCTTTTATTTATCGCATGAGTTTTTTTCTAATTTTTTGAATATTGAAAAATTAATTTTTTTTCTTAATAATTTTAATTGATATATTCTATGAAAGTTACTATATATTGCTAAAGATAAAATTTAATAATTAAAAGAAAATCTATATTGAATATTGATAAAATTTATTATTTTACCTTTAATTAAAACTTTTTGTATTATAGATTAGATTTTTATTCTTATAAAAAGAAATTTAATTATTTATTATTTCTTTTAATAAAACCCTTCAAAAACCCTATTAGTTCATTATAGCAACACATTTAGTAAAAAAGAAAACAAACTTGTGTTGCTCTTCTTCTCTGCTATCTGTTCAGTAACTTGGTCTCTATTGATGTCTAAAGAAAACAGAGAGCTCAAAGTGGTTAAATACTAAAACTTTAACAAAGAGCTTAATGTGAGATAAATTTAAAATAGGTTAGTTGGTGCAAATACCCCTCAATGTTTGTACGTTTTTACATGTTACCCCCTAAAAGTTGAAAATTGACCTAAATACCCCTTGAACTTGCATTTTTTTTTTGGCAATTTTGACATAGATACCCCCCCTGAACCTGTCAAAAAATTGTCAAAATTACCAACCAAATGCAACTTCAAAGGGTATTCGGGCCAATTTTCAACTTTAAGGGGCAACATATAAAAGCGCACAAACATTAGGGGTATTTGCACCAATTAGCCTTTAAAATATTTGTAATTTAGTATTTTGATTGTGTACACAAAACACAAATTTTCTGTTTTGGTTTATAGCTGGATAATC
>WUAT03032972.1:0-30182 GCA_010015005.3 Ulmus americana
GGGACGTCGCTATCATGAACATTTTACATGCCCCGTATGAAAATATGTTGGAACAAGTTGGGGAGACGGCGGCCCAAGTTTATGTCCTGGCCCAAGCAGACGATGATCAATTAACCTATGTCACGCCCGACACAGAGGTATACTCCAGCGTTTTTGTGAACGAAAAGCTTGGAGACACCATCCAAGAGGTTACTTCTCCCAAATCTAGGGAGAAGAAAAGAGTGTAAAAAAGGGCAGTTTCTTTTGCAGATGCTGTACACAGTTAACGATAAGCCGAAGTGCCGAAAGCAAGAAGTCGTCTATGATCCCATGCGGGCCTTGGATGAGGCGAGGGTCCAAGGTTTGTGGAGTTGAATCAACTCTACAGATAACCCTAATGAGACCTATCAGGGTGGGATGACAAACATGGGCCGACAATTCTTCAGGGAACTCTTGGAGGTCGGGACATGGATTTCAAATGAGGTATGTAATTCCTATTTCAACTTCATTTCGTGTTTAAAGATTTTTACAAATTCTAATGTATATTGAAGTTATATTGAGGAGCGACTACATAGTCGCTGGTTCGACTAGTTAGTCACTTTGCTTAGGAAAGGAGAGACTAAGTAGTTGAGTTGGTGACTATGTTATTTCGTGTAGAGCGATTGTATAGTCATTCAGTCGACTACTTAGTCGATGCTACAAAAACAAATAGTTTACTTTTCTAACTGTTAGCTCAACTGACTAGTCGTTTCTCGACTGTTATAGTCGCTCTCATAATTTTCCAAAGCGACTAATATAGTTTATAAAGAATGAATAGAGCGACTACTAGAGTCATTATATCGACTACATAGTCCGTGCTTATATTATTTTCCTATTTTTTCTGTGTGCTTTCGTGACTGCTTAGTCTTGGAGCGACTAATGTAGTTGCTCAATTCTGATACTAAAGTATGAAGTGAGCGACTGATTTAGTCGCTCCTAGACTACCGTAGTGCTTTTCCTCTTTAATCACATTCTTGGTCGACTAAATTAGTCTTTGTAGTCGCTCATTATTAATTTTTTTCATTTCTCTCCTTTTTAGCATATCACGAGATAGTGTATCACTTACAGAAGAGAAGTGATAAATTTAGGGACATTTTCCCTCAAGATGTCTATTTTTTTAATGACCAACTCGCCTAAAGTTTGAAGGGCGAATGAAGGCCAGTACCAGCAACTTTGTGGTCGACAAGGACCTCATGGATTATCTTTATGGGAAGAAAATTTATAGGGGTAAGCCGTGGAGGACATGCAAGCTACTTTTCATCCTTGTCAATGTCACCAAAGTTCACTAGGTGGCATTGGTGGTTGATTTCCAGAGTTATTCACTTCTTGTCTTGGACTCCCACATGTCGACAACCACGACAAAGTTTATGGGAGAGGTGATGATGCCGTATTACTCCATGATTCCACTTATGTCAAAGCAGAGCAGCCAATTCAAACATCTTGGCGAAAATCTTACTAGAAAGTGGATTTGGACACGGCTGAAGCACCTTTGCGAGCAAACACAACAAGGGTAATATATCTTACACTACTTGAATTCATCTTATCATACGCTTAAAATGTACTGACTTTGTTTTTTTTTCCTACACATTTGCAGTGGGGATTGCGGGGTGTTAATGTTGAAGTTTATGGAGCTTCACAGCATAAACCTCTCCATGAAGGGTGTGATCACCGATGCCACCATGGCTTACCATAGGAGCTGGTACACGGTCGACATTTTGGAGCAGGGCATGGATCCTTAGTAAAGGGAACATGCATTTTCCTTTGACATAACCATAGTAATTTTTGATTGAGGACATAAGTATACCATATAACACTCTTACTGTACATTTAATCATTTTTTGGATTGTAAATATTTATTCCTTATTGACTGGCATTTGTTACACTATCAGTATACCAAAATGAGGAGACTTGCAAGTATATCGTGTGGAGACATGCATTTCCGACCATGAACCAAGGGAAGAACAAGAACCAAGATACCCAACCATGAAGTACTATGTTTGTGTCAAAGAAAAATGGATTGATCTGCGTGTTGTTACATTATCAGTATACCATAAGGAGCACACTTGCTAGTATTTCATGTGGAAACGCAATTTCCATTGAAATACTTGCAAGTGTGCTCCTTATGGTTTATTGATAATGTAACAACACGTGGATCAATCCATTTTTCTTTGGCACAAACATTGTACTTCATAGTTGGATATTTTGGTTCTTGTTCTTCCCTTGGTTCATGGTCGAAAATATTTGTCTCCACATGATATACTTGCAAGTCTCCTTATTTTGGTATACTGAAAGTGTAACAAATGCAAGTCAATAAAGAATAAATATTTACAAGTCAGTAAAAATTTTGGTATACTGAAAGTATATGTATGTCTTCAATCAAAAATTACTATGGTTATATCAAATGAAAATGCATGTTCCCCTTACTAAGGATCCATGCCTTGCTCAAAAATGTCGATCGCGTACTGGCTCCTATGGTAAGCCATGGTGGCATCAGTGATCACACCCTTCAAGGAGAGGTTCATACTGTGAAGCTCCATAAACTTCAGCATACACACCCCGCAATCCCCACTATGAATGTGTAGAAAAAGGAAACGAAGTCAATACATTTTAAGCGTAGGATAAGATGAATTCAAGTAGTGCAAGATATATTACCTTTGCTTCGTTTGCTCACAAAGGTGCTTCGACCGCGTCCACATCCACTTTCTAGTAAAGTTTTCGCCAAGATGTTTGAATTGGCCACTCTGTTTTAGCATAAGTGGAATCATGGAGCAATACGACACCATCACCTCTCTCATAGACTTTGTCATGATTGCCGACATATGGGAGTCCAGGATAAGAAGCGAACAACTTTGGAGATCAACCACCAATGCCACCCAGTGAACTTTGGTGACATTGACGGGGATGTAAAGTCGCTTGCATGTCCTCTACGGTCTGCCCCTCTGAATTTTCTTCCCATCAAGATAATCCATGAGGTCCTTGTTGACCACATAGTTGCCAGTACCAGCCTTCATCTCCCACCCATATCGCCCCTCCGAACTTTAGGCGAATAGGTCATTCAAAAAATAGACATCTTGAGGGAAAATGTCCCTAAATTTATCACTTCTCTTCTGGAAGTGATACAAGATCTTGTCGATATGCTGAAAAAGGAGATAAATGAAAAAATTTAATTACGAGCGACTACAAATACTAACCTAGTCGACCAAGAATGTGATTAAAGAGGAAAAACGACTAAGGTAGTGACTAAAGCAGTCGCAGAGTGACTAAAGCAGACGCTCACTTCATACTTTAGTATAAGAACTGAGCAACTAAATGAGTCACTCCAAGACAACACAGTCGCGAAAGCACATAGAAAAAAACAAGAAAATAAATATCAGCATAAACTACGTAGTCGATATTACGACTCTCTTAGTCGCTCCATTCATTCATTATAAACTATATTAGTCACTTTGGAAAATGAAGAGAGCGACTATAACAGTCGAGCCAACAATTAGAAAAGTAAACTATTTTTTTGCAGCATCGACTAAGTAGTCGACTGAACGACTAATACAGTCGCCAACTTGACTACTTAGTTTCTCTTTTCCTAAACAGAGTGACTAACTAGTCAAACCAGCAACTATGTAGTCGCTCCTCAATATTATTGAAGTATACATTAGAATATGTAAAAATCTTTAAACACCAAATGAAGTTGAAATAGGAATTACGTACCTCATTGAAATCCATGTCCCGACGTCCAAGAGTTCCCTTAAGAATTATCGGCCCATGTTCATCGTCCCACCCTAACGAGTCTCATTAGGGTTCTCTATAGAGATGGTCCAACTCCACAAACCTTGGACCCTCGCCTCATCTAAGGCCTGCATGGGATCATAGACGAGCTCTTACTTCCAGTGCGTTGGCTTATCATCGACTATGTGCGGCGTCCGCAAAGCAATTGCCCTTTTCCGCACGCTTTTCTTCTCCCCATATTTGGGAAAAGTCACCTCTTGGATGGTGTCTCCGAGCTTCTTGTCCACAAAAATGCTAGAGTGCACATCCATGTTGGGTGTGACATAGGTTAATCGATCATTGCCCACATGGGCCGAGACATAAACTTGGGCCGCTGCCTCCCCCACTTGTTCCAATACATTTACATTCGGGACATGTAAAATGTTCATGACAGCGATGTCCCGGTTTTGGATCATGGCGATGAGGGTGTCGATCTTCTGATTCATCTCCGCCAAGAGTGCATCATAATGATCCCGAACCCATTTTTCTACACGGTCAATGTAACTCATCAATTGGGCCTCCATCTTGGCCAATGCACCCTTTAGAAGTTGGGCGATCTCAACAGTGGGCTGTGCTTTTTGGAGAGGAACTTCTTTCTCTCTCGAGCCCTTTTGGATTTTAACGGGTTTCACTTGTGTGGGTGAGGGTAAGGGTATAGGCAAAACAGCCTCATTCTTCAGACCGATGACTTTATCAAGTATTTTTGCCAATTCTTCAATGACGCTGTCACTCACTTCACTAATATGGGATATTTGGCACAAGTATGGCATGCAACTCTCTGCCTCAGTCGGTTGCAAAATAGGATAAACAACAACCTGAAAAATTCAAACACAATGTGTAGTTATTACAGTACAACAAACTATTCCAAGTGACTGAGTTAATCGAATGAGCAACTAAAAAAGTCATTCCCCTACTTCGTAGGTGACTAGTGTAGTCAGTCGCGAATAAAGGAAGAGCAACTATATAGTTGATGCATTGACCACGTAGTTGTGTGATATCTCAGTTTTCTTGAGTTTTTTGAAATTCTACGCAACTACAACAGTCAAGGTAGCGACTATATAGTCGCTCTTTGTATCTCCTGATAGTTAATGCCTCGATTTTTTTAGTCATTTTCTTTCAATATAGAGCGACTATATAGTTGACCCTATGACTATGTAGTCACTCTCTCAAAATTTAAAATAAAAATTTGTGAAGTTTTTTTGTTTGATAGGTAAGTAAGAACCTTTTCATCCTTCGAGGCGGGTGTAATCTTCTCGAGGGACGGAATTCCCTCCTTACAACCCCAGTTAAGAAGACATTGGAATCTTGTTCCCTCCAATCTCCTCGCACTGACGGATCCCAAGAACGGGATCGCCTCAAATGCCCACATCTGTATTGATAAACATGTCATATCAGAACAACTGTTGTACATAATATCCAGTTAAAATTATAAATAAAAAAAAGTGATAAAGTGTTAAATACTAACTTGTAAGGCGAAAGGAAAACTGTATAGCATGTACATTTCCTTAACTTGGTGGTCTTGTCTTTCCTGCGGCTTTTGCAACCGCTTTACTTGGCTAATAGATTCTTCAACCATAAACTGTGAATGGTGGTCTCGAATACCTCTATCCCCCAAGGATACACATTAAACATATCCAAGTCATCCACCATGCTCATGTACACCGAGGAGACGTTCCGCTTAGTGTCTGAGCTGAATAACACACCTTTCAAAAAAGATATCAGGGCGACCTTTACTCGGTCCGCTCTCCACCGAGAATACCTTGCCTTCGGCTCGTCCTTTTTCTTCTTGCCCTTCTTGGCCTTCTTCTTCGCCGCCTTGTCCACTGTCTTGGACATTTTTCAAAAATCTCGAGCGAGGTCATCAAAATTGATGGTCCCGTTATCATCAAAGTAAAGGTCACGTAACCGGTTGCCCCAATTTGCAACTTGCTCGCCGGTTATGTCAACCTTATATGAGCAAGGAAGTCTAGTAACAATGGAAAACTCCCTCAACAAAAATCGGACCGATTTTCCCTCTACCAAGAACCACAGCACTCTTTGTTTCGAGCACCTCATGCATCTAATCATGAGGAAGCGAACGTATTGGCCAGCAAAGGTGTTTTGTTTGGCATTTTTCTGCCCACCTTCCTTCCAATACATGTCTATGTCGATTAAGTGCTTGAAACAGGTTTCCTGAAAAACTTCAAGCTCCCAGTCTTCTAGCGACTCCTTGATCTCCCTCAGAACCCCCAACTGATGCTTAATGGTAATTTTTGTTGGAAATTTGTTGGGGTCATCGAAGATCGAAGGATCCAGGTACGTTTTGAGCGCCCCGAGCTAAGGAAACTCATTCCTTAAATATATCTGAAAACAATACACAAAATAAATTAGATGAAGCATTTAAATGCAACACAAAAAAAAAAATTTACAATAGAAATTTTTTTTATGAGTGACTATATAGTCGAGAAAAACGACTACATAGTCACTCCATATTAAAAACACACGACTCCAGCAACTAGGACCTAGTCGCAATTAAAATAAATAGAGCGACTATATAGTCGTGGAGCAACTAAATTAGTCGAGACCATCTACATGAACCTTTGGAGGACTTGCTTGTAGCATCGATTAAGTCAGTCGAGGCGCGACTATATAGTCTTTTTTTTTTTTTTTTTCGTGACTGAATCTTAGTCGTCCTCGACTATACAAGTTTAAGGAATGACTAAATTTTTTTAAAGAGCGACTAATGTAATCGTGCCAAAATTGTAGAACGCAAAACCCATCTTTCCCGACCAACCCATTCCCCATCCGTTTTATTTTGGCCGGAATTTACCAATTTTCAATTCAAAAACATCACTAGCAAACCCAGGACAAATTTACAATCCCAAATTCTTTATCCACTAAATTTAAAAATAAAAAAAAAAAAAAAAAAAAAGGAGGGGGGGGGGGTGGTTGGTTTTGAGACAATACCTTCGATTTGCATGGCTCTTCACCGCCTCCATCCTCGCCAATTGGTAAATTCTTCCTCCGGTGCCGCATTGATGCCAGCCACTACTTGGGCAATGATTTGATCCTCATCAACAGATGTTTGAGTGGCTGGAGCTTCGTCGGAGGTAGGTGTGGGTTTGGATTCCATTTGGGGGCTATGTGTTTCGGTTTGCTCTAGGATTGGGGTCTTCACTTTCCGGAGGTGGAAGCAACGTTTTGCTAGGATTCCATGGTGTCATTGGAGAATTTGGTGGCTGGAAAATGGGTTTTGCTCGGGGATGGCGAGGAAGAAAGGAAGAGGAAGGAGAAAGGGGGGTTTGGGGAAATTTGGAAAAGACGAGGGGTTTTTGTTTTTTGTTTTTTTCTTTATTTGCTCTTTATATATATATATAAATTAAATTGATTTAATGGACACAAACTCAATATCATTTTTTGAGTGGTCCAATAATGCAATTGTTCCAATAACAAAATCAAGAACGATATCAAAACAAACTGAAGATAAATAATAATAATAATAATAATAATAATGTGCTTGTTTGGTTGGGTATTTCAAATATCCTAACCAAACAGATAGGAGTATTTGAAATATTAAATACTCTACTTGTTTACTATTCCAAAAACTCCATTTTTCCCTAATACCTCTTTCCGCTACTTTTTTTTATATATAAAATATTACATCTCTCAACTACTTTTTAATAAAAGATTACATCAATTCATTACTTTTTTTATATAAAATATTACTTCTTTTCACCACTTTTTAAATAAAATGTTACTTATCTCCACCACCTCACTACTTTTTAATAAAATATTATCTCACTCTATCACATTTTTAATAAAATATTACCTCTCAACTATCTTTTTAATAAAATATTATCTCTCTCCACCACTTTTTAAATAAAAATATTTCTTCTCTTAATCACTTTTTTAATAGAATATTACTTCTCTTTAGCACATTTTTATTAAAATATTATTTCTTTATATTATATTATTATTAAATTTTATTTTTTACAAATATTTTGTTTAGAATACTCTAAACCAAATACTAATCATACTTCAAATACTCTATTTAAAATACTCTCAACCAAACGAAACCACTACTTCAACTACACTGCTTCAAATATTCTACTTCAAATCCTCTCAACCAAACGAAACCACTTCAAATACCCTACTTCAAATACTACTTCAAATATTACAATTTTGTCAGTCATGTAACAAAAAACACATATTTATAATATTTAGTATAATTATAGTAATAATAAAAATAACATCAATTTACTAGATGATGACTTTGAAAGCAATAGCGGTTTGTCATCTTCAAGTTTACATTAACAAATATAGGGTTCGTTGGGTGACCAGCTTGTATGGATTGGATTAAATTTTATCCCAAACTCATATTTGGTTTTGTTTAAGTTGAGGGACAACATAATCATAGGCCTTAGATAAGACCCTTGGAGTAGGACTCTGATAACCCATTTAATTAGTGAGTTACGATGAGATACACTTAAATTATTAGTTTGCTTGAATAATAATAATTAATTTATTTGTTGTGATTTCTAAACAATAATACTTGTCTTCTACTTCAGTTATATATATATACTCTCTTTTTTTTTCGGTGCAAATTCGTCTATTTATTTTTATATAAATTAAATTAAATCATTATATTGCCCTAAAAAAACTGTAATATTATTCGGCAATTCTCTTTCAAATGAAAACATTTTTTTATTTAAATATAATTTAAAATATTAAATAACAGGACTAAAAAAAATAAGTTTAATACAAATTTATATTTTTTCAAAAAGAAATATCTATTTTTATTATTCAATTAAAATTTTTAAACATTTACTTTGATTTATTAAATGTAAATATACATTTTATTAATATTTTTGTTTAGTCAAATTATACACAAAACACAATAAAATATTAATATTAATTTATTTTTATTATTATTATTTAATTCAATTTCTAAAGATGTACCAAATACGAGAAAATACATGTTAATTCGTTCAAGTCCTATCTTCAATGATAATTCAATCCTATCTTATCCTCAGTGTCAATCGAGCTCATAATTTTCAAAATTTAACTTCTATTACCAAAATGATTAGAAGAAGCTCTATAAATTATAGACGTGGAATAATTGTTGCGGACCTAAGCTAACATGTTTTACACGGCTACGCAATACCAATTAGGAGTATTTAGAGTATTTTGTCTTTTAATTAATAATTTATTTATTAATTAATTTGTGATAAAGATTGAAGATTTTTGTCTTTTCACAAATAGCATGCGCGCATGAATTCTTCCGACATAGACTATTTGGCGGTGATTAACAACTATATATTATTATTCCATTAAAAAAAATACTATATTATTATTATTACTATGGGATTTAATCGATTATGCTTACCGATTACTCCACCTAAATTAATAAATTATAAAACATTCTTCTTTTTCTTTTTGACTTAAGATATATAAAAATAAATCAAATGCTTTGTGATGTAATTATGTCGTTATATAATTCTCCTATTTTTCAATAATGTCTCATGCTAATTGTTACGTTGGATAATAAAATAATAGGAAGGAAAGAAGTGAATGAATTTGAAAAGGAAAATGAAAAATTAAATTGTTTAGTAGAAAGGATGAAAAAATTATGAAGCCCACATTTTCTTTTTCTTTATCCATGTGAATATAAAATTATCATTTGCTAATAATTATAATAAATTAAAAATTAAAATTCTTTCACATGAAGGGCATAATTGAAAAATAACATTTTGTATTTTTATTTTGTATTTTTTTTTTTCATCTCGTATTTCACTTTAACCAAACACAATACACGTTTTTCATTTGTTCACGTTGAATTTCTCACTATTTTTTCATCTTATTTTATTTCATTTATAGTAATAATATAACCTCTATTTATTTAAGCAAAACAAAGATGAACACATATTCATTACTTGTTGGAACTCACAATTCTTTACTTGCTAAGTAGTCTTTATAATTCAATTTGTCCCTTGTATTGGTAACGGGTGGAATTTCTATATAAGTCATCTCTTTGTTAGACTATCGATTCTCCCGATTTTGTGAGCCAGACCCCAAAATAGTGCTCGTCATCGTATTGATCGGGATTTTTCGTGGAATGATAATACATTGATGGTGACCTCCACTAATAAGTGAAAAAAAAAAAACAAGTTATGAGAGTCTGGGTTAGGTGTTCCAGATAAATCATCTAGTCGTCGTTCCTGCTATTATTTTCTTCTTTTTGAGAGAAACTTGGAGAGTACAATACAAATCTAGTTCAATTTTTTTTATATATAGGTTAAACTTATAGTTAATAATTTAGTATTTTGATCACTTTAGGGTGTGTTTACTTTCTCATAATCGAATTGTTTAGTAATTAGATTAATAAATTAAAGTCAAATAAGTTATTTTAGTAAGAGGAATTAAAATAAGAATTAGAAGAAATTCTAAGATACGTTTTTAGAGTAATAAAGTCTTTTTTATTTTTTTATTTTATTTTTTTGATAAATTACATTATTGTAATTTTAAAGAAAATTTTAGAATTTTAAAAATTCATTCGCATACACTATTTCTAGACCTACAACCTCCATCGATGGGAATAGAATTGCCAATCTCCTTCCTCATCCCAAAACATGTAGGCCCTACATGTTTATTCACGTTGCCTTTCCAAAAAAATACCAAGTAAACAACCCTTATAAGGAGTGAGATTCAATCTCATACTCAAAGGTAAACACACCCTTAATGTCGCAGTCATAGGCTTTGTACCCTAAACCTGTAGTGGAAGTTGATTTGCGCATGCTTGTGATGCTTGGGCCTAAAATAAGAATTACTACTACAAGTCCATACAAAATGTCTGGGGAACTACAAGAATGCCCCTAAAATGAAGCATCAAAACATTTATACCCTTGTTTTACATCCAATACAAATATGCCACTTTTTTTTCTTTCTATTTTACCCCTCAATAAAATAACAAATTATAAAGAAATTTAGAGATTGAGATAAATAACTCTTAATATGGAAGAATAAAAATATATTTTACATCAAAAAAAATAAGTACAAATATAATGACTTTTAAAATGGTATGTAAATATAATGAGTTAGAGAAAAGGCGGTATAGGGTGTAATTTCCTCCAAAATGTCCAGCCCATAAAACTCCAACCCAGTTAGTGATGCTATGGCCCATAAATAAGACTTGCAACTCGAAGCCCATAACAAATGCTCTGAGAACAAAGGTTGTCCTTTTTTTTTGGGTTCTCTCAAATGAATTCTATTACAAAAATAGAAATTTTATACTCAACTTAATAAATTAAACTTGTCTAAAAAGTTCCTCAAATGCAATGTCTTTGAAATATAGGCAAAAATAATATATTCAATAAAAAAAGTATCATCTAATGTAATTTCTCCTCATATTATCTCATATTATTTATTTACAAGTAAAACATATTACCCAATTCTTGACATATATATTGAGATATAAATGTGCTGTGGGATGTGGATTCCTTGAAAATTGTTTTGCTTTAAAAGTAACCGTTCAAGTGATAATTGGACGGAGAAAAGTAATAGTAATTAAAAAATCGGCCCGGCCCAGCTCCGCCACTAAAATAGCCAGGTTACTGCCCCCAAGAATTTTTATTTTATTTTTCGTAAAATTTACACCAAAATCTTCATACTTTTCACCTAGCTTTTTAATTTTTTTTACACAGCCCCCAAAAGAATATAGAGAAAATAACACACACAGTCCTTGATTTGTGTTTACAGTTATATTTTGGTTACTGACTTGTGAAAGTGTAGTAATTTGGTCATTTTGGGCACAAAATGTTGCAACAATGGCCATTTTGTCCAACTCCGTCCATTTTGAAATGTTAAATGATGACGTGGATGACCAAAGTGGAACAAATCCATCCATTTTGAAGCTTTAAGTGATAACGTAGATGGCCAAAATGGAACTAAAATTTGTTCCACCTTGGCCATCCACGTCATCACTTATCGCCTTAAAATAGATAAAGTTGGATGGAATGGCCACTGTTGCAATAATTTGTGCCAAAAATGGCCAAATTGCTACACTTTCACAAATCAGTTGTCAAAATAGAACCAAAAACACAAGTTTGTGGCCACCGACAAAATTACCCCAATAATATATATATATATTTGTTAAAATGGCAGACATGCAACTTTTGTTTGGTTTTAGCCCCCTAACCAAATTTCCTGGAGCCATTGCAATCTGATCCCTAACTATGCTTTAGTTGTTACCAATACTAAATCTAAAAGAGAATTCTTGCAATAATTATAGAAGCAACAAACACATCTTCATTTTCATCATAAAAGCATATCCTTATTCATAATTAAGCTTTCACATACCGTAACCTAACAAATACAAAAGACAAGCCAATTGTTCTTTTGCAGGATCTAGCTCTTTTATGAAGAAAATCCAACGTTATTCACTATTTTCTTTCAGACAATTTGAAAAAAAAAGAAAAAGGAAAATACTTAATCATAAGTCTTCTAACTAAGTTTCCTTGCACATTTTACTAATTAGAGAAGCTTTTTGTTAGAACTCACAGAAGTGTTCATCTTTTAAAAGGAAAATGAGAATTATGTAGTGATGAAACTTGAAAGGTTCGTCGTTTTCTTTTGAGAGTTTCTGAATCAGTCCCCAATGCCTTAAAACAAAGGTAAGGTCGAGAAGTTGTAAGATCATTACAACTTTAGATCTAAATAATTAAAGCGGAAGATCGATCACTTACCTCCAGCTATTGCAATTGTTTGATTTCTTCTTGGTTGTCTGCAATCACTACATTTCCAGTCTCTCGGACCTATACACAATGTAAGATGGAATAACATAGGCGTTAATTTTGTTTGAAGACTAGAGACCCTAAAAGATTTTCTACTGTGTCTCTTCTCCCCCATCAAAAAGAGTATTTATAGAGAAGGGTAACCTCTCTCTCTAAACTACCACTCAAGAAAATTTGGAGAGTTGTGCACATACATGTTTTAACGTGTATTCAAATTCCCATCAGATAATGAAATAATGGGTCAAATTAGTTTCTATACATTATTGTTATTTTTATTTAATCTTAAAAATAAGATAATATATTTAAAATATAATATAATAGATAAAATCTAAATAAAATAAATATAGAAACGTATTTAACAAAAGTAGCTACCTAGAAAATTCCAATGCCCTGGGAAATTTTATATTAATCCAGAAAGACAGAGAGAAAGGGAGAGTCTACTTTTCACCTTGGATTCAATATTTTAGTAAACTTTCAAGAGGTATTAATATAATCTCTAAAGTTGGTAACAATAATAAAAGTGACAATATAAAAAAAAAAAAAGTATGAGAAGAATAGATCTATATATATAAACAATTCTTCAATAGGGTTTTTTATTATAGTAAACTAGGGTTCTTGATTTTGCAAACTGCAGTTCCACCATTAGTTGTCTTCCAAAATCCGTCGCCGGCTACTCGAGTTGGTCTCTTTCCGTTCATGTACTTCTTGTTTCTTGAACAAAACCCGCATGTTCTCTGCATTGATCCATTGACTTTTGTCGTTCTTCTCATCGGGGAGTGAAGATAAAAGGTCACATGATGACATAAAGAAGAGTTGGAGTATGTTCTTCAAGGAAAGCAAGGAACGAACTTAAATTTGTTTTCCTTAGCGGCCCTAGCCTTAATGATTTTCAGCTACGACAATCTCTTCTAGCTAACGAACAATATTTTGTCAACTTTTGCTAATGTGGTACCTGCCTTAGTCCCCTTCTATGTTTTCTGGTAGGCGAACTAAACTCTTCTATTGCCTTGTGATAAGAGTTCAGAATTGAACTTACAACTGTGACTTATAAAGCATAAATGTGATATTTATGCTTTATTATCTTGCAAATGTTGTTTTTCCGTATATACTTTGTTTTTGGCATAATTTTAGGGCATAAAAGTTCAATAAAAAGAAAAGTCTAAATGCAACAATTTCGAACAAGTTTAATTCTGAACATACTTTAATATTTTAGATATAACTTTCTCCTATAAATACCAAATAATATGATCTTAGTGGTCCTAGAAAACTAATAAGAGAAAATGTTACAACTTTCAACACTTTCCCTCCACCGTCATCTCATATTTACTTAGTTTATAATTATGAGTGGATATTCAAGCACTTTGAACAGATTACTTTTTCTTGTTTACTTTTGCTTATAAAAAGTAAACAACAAATTATTTTTTCCTATAAAAATAACCATTTTTTTTTTTTTTGGCTTATAAATGTAAATTAACATAAACAATATATCGTGCAATGCTCTATGGAAATTGGTCTGGTCTGAGAAGTTAATATGAGCATATTGTCCTGCAATCCACGCGCCGCCTAGTATCCAAAACACAATTCAGAAAATAATTAAGATTTCACACTAAAAATTAAAAACAAAAAGTAGATTAATTTAATAACAACAAAGCACTAAAAAGGGGAATCATTAATTCAATGGTAGACAAAACCATTAGCAAGAGAGAAGTAATGTTCATAAATGAAAAAGCATCCCGTTATCTCTATTATAATTGTCCACCCACCATTTTTTTTTCTTTGTATTAGCTACTAGGAAACAAAAGCAACAACTTCTCAAGCAAATTGGTAGTAAATACAAACCCTAATTGATATCAAACTAATATAATCAATATATAAAAGACAATAATAACTTACAATAACAATTGTAATGCACACAGCTAATTCAAATTTTATATTCATAACTTGTGCATATTCACCTTGTGGTCTCAAAACAATCATTGAGAAAGAAAACTGTTAACTATAATTGCATGACATGGTTTAAGTCCCATTCCAACAAACACATTAGAAAAGAAAACCAAAAACAAAGGGCTAAGAACAGACCATAGTTAGCTAAAAACTAATTAATTCAAAAGGACTACAACAAGTAGACATAAAATTTGATTATGCAAAACTCATTTTATATGAGAATAATCAAGGAGGCCTCTAGGACACAAGGAACTTGTGAGAAACAAACCTTGGCTCTAAGATGGTCATCTGGACTGTTAAATTAACTCAGGGCAAACATGTTGGACTGGTTACTTGTTCATGTTGAGACTTGTATGGTTCATTTTGTTTCAGTTTACCACAAAGAGGTTCAATAGCAAGAAGAGCACATCCTTTTCCAGGTAGGGTTTGTATTATGGTGGTGCATCGTACCTACATAAAAGAAAATACAGAAATTAAGACCATTATAGAACCAATTTTTTTAAGTATTTTTTCTGACATCCTCATTTCTTGTGTACACAACATCTCTATTTTCCAAAAAATAAAAAGGATTCAGAAAAAAAATATAACCAAACCTATCCAAATAAGTTGCAATCATGCAAAAGATATAGTATATATATATGGGATATATAGAGAAATCTACCACACACGATAAATGGTTTCATCAAAATCAAATGTATACAGTAAGACCTTTGTGTAGTAATACTCTATATAGAAATAATCACTACAAGAAAAATCTTTTATAGCGGCGACATGTTAGCGACGACCAAAATATCATCGCTATATGTTAACCATATAGCGACGACATTCATATAGCCTCCTTGTTTTAACATTTTCAGTAGAGAACTCTATAGAGATGATATATATATCATCGATAAAATTAAGCGGCCGTCGCTATAGAATTTAATTATTCATGAGAAAATGTTGGCTCACATTTTTTTTCCTCACGAACCCTATAGCGACGACATGTCGTCGTTATAGAGCCCCTGTTCGTCGCTGTTTTGGTTGTATTTTCGAGAGAAAAAAAGACTCAATATTTTCTCCCAAATTTTTAGCGACGACACATTGTGCTATAAGTTTTGTAATTTCAAGGGACAAAAAAGGTGCTTTATTTTCCCGCAAATATTTATGGTCGTCGCTATAGGTAAAAATATCTAACTTATTATGACGACATTTTAATTCTACAGTGACGACATTTGTCGTCGCTATAGGGCCTACTTACCAAAAATGCAAAACCCATTTGTTTCTTCCATTTCCGCTCTCTGCTCCTTCACTACTGCTGGTTGCTGCTCCTCTCCCACTGTTCGCTATTGCTACCTTCGAAGCTCCTATAGGTGTGGGTTTATTTAAATATGTTTGATTAAGTTTTTGATTTAGTTTTGGTTTGTTTTGAAATTTTGATTTATATTGATATTGAAATAGGTTTGGGTTTTTAGTTTGATTTAATTTTGATATTGAAGTAGATATTGAGATATTGAAATTGTATTGAGATTTGAGTTTGAATTTAGATTTTTGTATATTAGATTAGGTATTGAAGAAGATATTATGATATTTTAGTTGATTTTTGTTTGATTGAGTATTGTGAAGTAAATATTAAGATTAGGTATTTTGTTATTTGATTGTGTATTATTGGATTATATTGAATTTTGTTTGAATTTGAAATTTTATTTATAGTTTGGAATTTAGATATGGTTGATGTTATGTCGCATGGAAGAGATGCCAGAGGTAATCCTCCTCATGTTCTTCGCAGTTTTCATAGGGTAGCTACGAGTCTTGTATGTTTATAGTTTTCATGATACATTTGTTTTGTTTTGATTATTAGTGTACATTTTGTTTTTACTGATTTTTACCTGTAATTTTTATAAATGTAGCATCTGGACCAAATAGAAGGTCACAATCTAAAAGCATAAATTTGCAGAAAATATGAATTGCCAACGGTCGTAGACCATTGCTAATCATTTTCAACTACGTCGAGAATACGTTGCAACTAATTGGTCCTAATTCGAACTTGTTTGCAAGGTGTGTGGGGAACCAGGTTAAGTACACCGTGCCTCCATGTTACATGTCATGGAAGGATGTCCGGACCACATGAAACGACGTATCTTGAGTGTGGTTGAGGTAAATTACTATGAACTTTATGGTTTACTTATTTCACTATATTAATTAGTTAGTTTCAACTTATCTAACTCTAATTATTGTAGACTTATTTTGATATTAAGGTCAATCGTACAGAGGTAGTGCATGCAAAGAGAGGTTATAGGGGGTATTGATCGGCAAGCAGCTGATCGATATCGCGACTACAAGAGGAGAGCCAACCAATTCTTCATAGAGAATGGGCCAAAAATTTCGTTCAACAAGATGGCCGGCAACGTTTGACAAAAGTGTGTGGAGTTGTTTATAAGTCCAAAATTTATTGTAAGTATTATATTTATGTTACATGTTTCATTTACACTGTAGTTTTAATATGTTTTATTTATTTAACATGTTTAAGTTTTTGTTATAGGCATGTTCCCAAGAAAATAAAGCTAACCGAGCTAAATCAAAATATAGTAGCTTGCAAGGCTCAAAGACTTTTTTAGCTACTCGCTACGACAAGGTAATAAGTTTTTTAATTTTATAAAATGTTATTTATAAATTAATGTAAAAATAAATGTTACCGACTTTACTAATTTTTTATAGATGAACCCTAAAACCCAACAATGGTCTGGACCTATTGATTCATTTAAGATGTTTCATACAAATAAGAAAGGCCAATGGGTGAACCCTACTGCTGAGGAGGATTATGTAAATAACAAGTTTTGATTATAATTTTGTAAAGTATATTGAGTATTAAGTTTTGGTTATTTAATATTATTTTTTAAATTTTAGACTAGATTGGTCAATGAGCTCGAGACTCATACTCAGGAGGCCAATTCGTCAGGCACAAAGATGGACGAGCACGCCATTATAAGACAAATATTTAGCGAAAGATGGGGCCATATAAGAGGAATTGGACGGAAAATGAAAGGCGTTGGTTCTTCTTCGTCTACTGATGCTTCACAGGCCCCATTTGGATCGAGAAATTTTTTCTATGCCAGTCTTACTTAGTTGGCTGCTTCTCGGGCTAATGCAAGGGCATCTACTTATGAGGCTTCTATGCAGCGCCTCATTTCTAGTTTGCAATCTCAATTGCCTAACATTCAACTCTCGAACAACCTCTTCTTACCCCCTCAGGATAATCATGACGAAGACACCAACAAAGATGATTTTGATTTGGGGGATCCTTAGATTTTGTTATTGTGTTGTATGACTTAACTTACGAACACTTATTTATTTATTTGTATTTTTTATACTAAGTTGATATATATATATATATATATATATTACTAAGTTTTCTGAATGTTAATTTTACTATTTTTTTTATTTCATAAAACAAAATAAAAATCAATTAAAAAAATAATATAGCCACTACAAATGTCCTCGCTATAACTTTTAGATCTATAGTGACGACTAGGCATGCTTCTATTATGACGACATGTAGCGAAGACAATGTCATTGCAATAGGTTTATATAGACGACTTTGTGTTCTATAGTGACCACACGCGTCGTCGCTATAGACGCTGTTTCTTGTAGCCTCCATGCAGTCATAAAAAATTATGGTCCCAATTTGAGTTAGTTATAAATAAGAATAAACTTCACATTGTAATAAATTATAATTTTTCTAGGTCTCGTCTTAAGGAACTTGCCTCCACATGGTAATATTTATTTGTATATTGCAAAAAATATATATGTTCTGTTACATTAAAGGTTTAAGTTGAAATAAAATAGGGGCTGTTTAGTTGGTGATTTAGAATAACCAGCCAAGTATTTAAAAAACCCGAGGCTGTTTGGTTTGCGATTTGCCAAAAAATCTCTCATTTTTGCCATTATAACTTCACGTAGTGGATTCCACTCTCCACCACATTTAAAAAAAAAAAATTACTTCTCTTTATCATCTTTTAATAAATTATTACTTCACTCCACAACTTTTTTAACAAAATATTACTTCTCTCCACTATTTTTTTAATAAAATATTATTTCTTTATATTATTTTATTATTAAATTTAGTAGATCCCACCACTTTTTGACAAAGATATAAAATAAAGCTTGAAATTAACTAGAAGATGTTACATGCATAATGGACAAGCAAAGTAATTTTGATGGAAAAAAGTTCCTCAAATGTAATGGTTTTAAACTGAAGGTAAAATAGTAATACTTCGTGGAAAAAGGATCACCCAAGTAATTTCCTCATGTTAATTGGGTCTGATTGTGATGTTAAGGGCCACAAAAATGCCGGGGCCCATACAACTTCAACCCAGGTAGGTGATGTTAGGGCTCATAAATAAATAAGAATTGCAACTTGAAGCCCATAACAAATGAGCTAAAAGCAAATGTTGTATTTATATATACACATAAAAGTAAAGAATATTCCCTAGGGGTGTGCCAAACCATTCAATGTCAACTATATATAATAATTAGATTAGATTGAACGATAATATTTAAAATCCAATCGAAGTCGATTGAAAAAAAAAAAAACTAATAGATATAATTTTATTATTATTATTTTAAATTTAGTCAAAAGTATACACGTATAAGTTTTTATTGTGAAAATTTAAATCATCCCATGGTCATTTAATAATTATTCAAACCAATCCTTATCAGATTGAATTGTAAGACACAAAGGATATTAGATTGGATCAGATAACAAATTGACATCTAATAGTATATTTGTTGGAATTTTGTCCAAGAATTGAAACAAATGAGGAGTCCTTTAAAGATTGGATGATTGTTGCTAAAATTGGATTCAGCAGTATTCCGCGGCGCGCCGCATGATGTCCGTGCCGCGGCGCGCCCAACCATGCCGCAGCTCAAGACCCCACACCGCGTCCATCAGCATATATGGGAGTTTCCGGATTTAAGCCTGTGCCGCGGCGCAAGGTGCCCTCGCCGCAGTGCAAGAGGTCCGCACCGCGGCACATATCAGTACTAGAGTTTTTCTAGTGTTCAACCCCGATCTGCGCCGCAGCGCATTTATTCCGCGCCGCGCCCGCAACAACGTGCCGAAGGAAAATCTCGGGCTCTTCAAATGCTGGTGTGTTGGCTTGATGAAACGCATAGTTTCATTAAAACGTATGGATGGCTAAGATTGATTGGGATTCTACATCTTATGGTTGTGGATGGTTTCAAGTTAGTAAAGGTGGTTATCCTTTATATATAAAAGGGATTTACCAAGCCTTAGAACTTACTTCAGACTTCACTTCTTCTTCATATTAGTTTTTTGCTTGGTTTTAGAGAGAGAGGCTGTCAAAACATCAGAGATTATTCTAGTGAGAGAGTATATGTGAAATTGGGGTTTTAGGACTTTGTAATTGGAATTTCTTAGAGAAATTCCAGGAAAACACAATCCTTATTCCTCTGTTTTCTTTTCTCCTCTCTCATTCATCAAGAACTCATTGTTCTTGGTGAGTTGTGGTTGTAATTGTAAGGACTCCATTGATTTAGTGCAGAGAGCTCGGAGGAGCTCACGGAGACGTAGGCAATTTGCTGAACCTCGATAACAAATTGCTTGTGTTTCTTCTCTTTTATGTTTGATTCTTGCATTGGTCCAAATCGATTTAGATTTGGGTGTTAGAAAGTCACATCTTGTGGTTACATTGGTGATTTTTCTACAATATTGGATTAGATGATCAATAAATTATTAGACACCTACCGATACACACTTCACATATTATTTCATTTTTTACTTGTAGATATTGAGATATAAATATGGTGCAGAACGGGATGAGAAAATAGTACCCAACGGGAATTCCTCAAAAACTGTAATGCTTTAAAAATAACAATTTTGATGTAGTGATGAGGCAGGAAATAGTAATTTAAAAACTGGCCCCGCCCCATTACCAATACTAAATCTAAAAGAAAACTCTTCCAAAAATTATAGAAGCAATAAACTCATCTTTATTTTCATCATAGAAGGATATTCTTATTCACATCTAAGCTTTCAAATATCTTAGCCTAACAAACGCAAAAGAAAAGCCAATTGTTCTTTTGCAGGGTCTAGCTCTTTTTAGGAAGAAAATCCAACATTATTCACCATGTTCTAACAGACGAAAAAAAAAAATACATGTCTTCTTACTAAGTTTCATTGCTCATCTTACTAATCCGATAAGATACTAAATTTTCGCAATTATCATAATTATCGGTTCCTTAATGGCTAAAATTAGCCCATGGCGTAAGAAGGACTTGGCAGGTTTATCACAGTGGTCTTGACCTTGGTCATCATGTTTATGCTGTTGGTGATTCCTTGTGATCCAATTCCACTATCCTTTATACCCTGCAATTAGTGAAGCACTTTGTTAGAGCTCATAGAAGTGTTCATCTTTTAAAAGGAAAATGAGAGTTATGTAGTCATGAAACTTGAAAGATTGTAGGTTCTTTTGAGAGTTTCACCTGGAAGGGAAAATGATCTGGGCCACGAGCTGGCGCAGAGTTGATCTGAACCGTCCCTGTTTCCATGGCATCGCCAATCAGAATGGCCTTGTTGATGTCCTTTGTGAAGACACAACCCTGTTTTTATCATGAATCAACAATTTTACCATGTTAGTTCTTTCCATGTGCATGACCCTTGTAACTTGTGTTATGTACTTTTGATTTTCAAATGGTATTTTCTATATAAAATCTTCTTCATAAGATAAAGATTTTGCCCAAATGAGCATAAATAAGGATGTTAAAAGAAGTTGGGGGTTTTGCTTAGATCTTTTGGAACAACCAACCACAAAAAAGGTCAGCAAACATGTATTAGAAAAGACATATATCCTTATATAAGAAAAGAATGGAACTTTTTATGGGTGTGATTGGAAAATACAAAGAAAACAGTTCAAAGAAAAATGAGTAAGCTGATATACCTGAAGTCCAAAATTGCTGGCATTGCAATGGTGGATTCCTTCTTCAACAGAGTTGATCCGAATAACTGGCAAAACCGGTCCAAATGGCTCTTCCCAAGCAATTCTCATATCAGGCCTAACATTGTCTAACAACAAAGGCCAGATAAGGTTGCCCTCTCTCTTATACTGCTGGCAGAATGTTGCTCTTTTCTCTTTTGCATCTGTAACCAAACCTTCGATGTAATTTGCAGACGATTCTGAAACAACCGGAGTGATATCACAGTTCTCCTCGGGTGGCCCAACAGTTAGTTTTGCTACTTTGGCGTTCACTTTCTCGACAAGGGCATCAGCAACTGATTCCATTACCAAAACAACCTTAACAGCAGTGCATCTTTGACCACTGTTGTAGATAAGAGCATAAAGCAAAGGAAGAGTTATGTCATGTTAGTTTTTTTAAGAGTTAGAGGACACTTTTGTTCGCCTAAATTAAGGCGAAAAACCAAATCCCTTCACCTGTAAGAAAAGCCTCCTTTTATTATGTTAGCTGCCACCAAATCAAGATCAGCATCCTCGAGCACGATACATGCATCTTTTCCACCCAACTCCATCTGGAGAGGGATCATGCCCGCCTTCTTGGAAATTGCAATACCAGTGTCTCCGCCGGTGAAGCTGAGAAGAAAAGACCAAGTAATTTGCATATAAAACCAAGAAAGAATGGAGCTAATTAGTGCCAAAGAATGATGATATGTGATTACCTGATACAATTTACCCCAGGATGCATAGTAAGGAAGTCACCAATCTCAGATCCTTTCCCGGTGACACAGCTGATTAGACCTTTGGGGAAGCCTGCTAAGTGAAAGCAGTGCACCATATGGAGGCAAGACACCGCGCCCTGGAAGTGACAGATCAAATTCTCATTAGTAGGACTAAGGTTACCATAATAACACAAGATGATCAATCTTCTCTATAGAGCTCAATTGAAAGAAAGGATTTGATATTTTGTTTTAGAAACTACATTGCAACTGAACATAATGTATTCAATATCGGAGCGCGATCAAAAGAAGCAAAATTATCTGTATGGCACCTGAGTGGGAGGCTTGAGCACAAGGGAGTTCCCAGCAATCAGTGCAGGGGCAATTTTTGAGACAGCAAGGTTGACAGGGTAGTTGAATGGTGGAATTGCTAAAACAACTCCAAGTGGAATCTGCAATCAAAAACCAAACCACAATTGTAAATATTGTTAACTTCTTCTCAATGGATAACAATAGGGAAAATTCTCCTTCATCCATTTAATTTCTAGCATAGAATTTGAGTAGTTTACAGTTTATGACTTGAAATGAAGAGTTTTCTCTCATCATTCATGACACCAAACAACTAAATTTTGTTATAACATGACCTCAGTGACTAAAGAAAATGACAAGAAAACAGTGGCAAACAAAAGATGGTTTTAGAAGACAAAAAGGGTTACTTTTCTTATCTCAAAAAATATGTCACAAAGAGTGCTTTTAGGCTTGCATCACCAAACCAAACTATTTCTGCATAGTACATCTATTGAAAGTGTGAGTTATGATTATTACTAAGTGGGGTTAGTGGATTTTGTTAATATTTACAAGAAGAACATGAACAGAACAAGAAACACTCTATATATACCTTGGATGTGAGGCAGTACTTGGTCCTCTCATTTCCAGGAAAACTATCAGACACCAAGAATTTTCCTTCTCCAAGAATCCTCACCCCTTCTTCTGCAGTGTAAGACACAAGATCCCCAGACCTCACAACCTGTATGAAAACCCAAAAACATTCTATCAAACACCTTGAAAACTAAAAATTATGATACTTTTTCAACCAAAACAAAAAGGGTAATCACCAATTTGTACCCACCTCTGTGACTGAATCTTTCGCCGGCTTTGCGATTTCTTTGACAAGGCACTCTGCAATTGGAGCTTTGTGCTCCTTAAGAATAGCAGCTGCCTTGTGAAGCAACTCAGCTCTCTTCCAAAGAGGAGTCTTTGCCCATGACTTTTGAGCTGCTTTTGCTATCTCCATAGTCTTATTGACCTCCTCTTGTGTGCAAGCTGTTCAAACCACAAAAAAAGGATAATTCAACATCAACCCATCAAGCAATTTTCCATGCTCAAAACTAAGAAATCAAAATCAAAACCAACAAAAAACCTTGAAGTTACAAAAAATCTCACCTTGAACTTTGTACTGAGTCTTTCTTGTTGTTGGGTTGATAATAGCAACACTTTTACCAGAAATAGATTTCTTCCACTCTCCATCTGCATAGTACTTGTAAACTTCCCCATCAAAAATCTCTCCAAAAACTCCAGTTCCAGCCATTTTTAATCAACACAAAGCTATAAAGCTCAACCAAGAAAGTGAAATGAAGGTGAGGGAGTGAGAACCAGAGGTTTGGTTTTGGTTATGGAGAAGGGAGGAGGGGTGTTTGTTTGGTGTAAATTTGGTTGTGTTTTTATAGGAGAAAGGTCAGCCACGCTTTGTACAGCACATTGAGACAAAGGAAAGGAGTTTGGTTAGGTGGCTCAAAGCTTGCCATGTGGGCTTTTGGATTTTCTTGCTCTAATTTTTCTGAGATATTCATTTCTATTGTTTCTTACTTTCCAAACGGTTACAAAATCAAAAATTAGTTGGCCTTGTTTCCTCCAAAGATTAGCGGTGAAAATTAATCTCTCTTTTGGAAAAGGAACAATGACTTATATTTCAATACTAGTTAGAGCATCTCATAATGCTAAATATTTGTTCTAATTTTATATTTCGACATGAAAAAAAATCTTCTCAAATGTAATGTTATAAATTGTGATAAATTACAATTTAATTTCAAGTACGGCAACAATAAATATATTATTTTAATTACAAAAATATCATTAAATAATAAATATTTAGATTTAATTACAAAAATGTCATTATGTTAGACATGTGGCTTCAATAAAGCCATTATTGCTATTCTCCTACTTTTGTTCACTCTTGTCTATTGGGCATTAACAACATAGCCTTGATAACAAAGATTAATTGGAGGTGTAAAAGGCTATTGTCTATTGCTAAAGTTAAGGTGTGTGGTGTAAACTTTGTTGGCCTATAAATAGAATTTTGGTTCTCATAGTTTACCACCGATCTAATCCCAAGCCAAAGCATTTAGTAAGAGGAAGCAATTAGCTTTATAAGTCTTTTCTCTAGCTTGTTTGTTGAGAGATAAGAAAAATTACTTTGAGTGAGTGTTTGGTTCAGTACTCAAGTTTGTGAGTAAAACCAACAAGGGTGTTTTGAAATTTTGGGAAGTGAGGTTAAGAGTTAAGAGTGTTCCTCTTGTATTTTACTTGTTATCCTGTCTAGTGAAATTGAGATCTCCTTCTCATGGACGTAGGTAAATTGCCGAACCACACTATTTTCTTAGGTCGTTATTTTTCTATTTCTCTTTACTTTTATTTTCTCATATTATCTTTACCAACAGTATCGTAGTTACTCGCTTCCGTGGCACAACAATTGGTATCAGAGTTATGACGAGTACGAAGTTTGAATTGGTGCCTTTTGATGGAAAGACCAACTTCAACATTTGGCAAAGTATTGTCAAAGATGTATTGGTACAACATGGGCTTTACAAGGCTTGGCTTGACAAAAAGCCTGAAGACATGAAAGATGATGATTGGAAGGAATTACAAGTGAAGACAGTAAACACGATATGACTCAATCTTATTCTAGAAATCAAGTACATGGTATTGAACGACACTTCTTCAGCAAAGTTGTGAAGAAAGAATTATGAACAAATAGGTTATACTTGAAGAAAGAATTGTTCGAGTTAAATATGCAAGAAGGCTCAAACGTCACAAGCCACATCAACAAGTTTTTTTTATTTATTACAAACTTCACAATTAATTGTTGAGTAATGTATTATGACTTCATTGTAGTGTGAATTTCATATCTAATACTTTATTATATTTAATTTATTTTTTATGGTAATGTAAAATTTGTATATTTAAATATGTGTAAAACACTTAACTTGAATAAATACTTGTGTTTTTTTTTACGTTAATCGGATTGGATTTGGATTTGAAAACCATTAATTAGATTGGATTTTCAACTACTATTGGATTGGATCGGATCCAAAAATTAGAAATCCAATTGACATTTGATTGGATTGGATATGCTAAAACCAAGTTGAATTGGATCGGTTTACACACCTACCTATTAGCCCTACGATGTCAATACTGTTATAATAGGTGATAATGCCAGCTGCAAATTTATCGCGATCGGTAGAGTGAAGATCAAAATGCATGATGGAATTGTCAAAACACTGGGTAATATCCAACATATTCTTGAGTTGAAGAAAAATTTGATCTCCTTGGGAACATTAGATTCTTTGAGTTAAGGTTTCTCAGCCAAAGGTGGATTGCTGAAAGTCTGCAAAGAAACCCTCGTTGTGATGAAGGGAGAGAAAGTTGGAAACCTATACAAGCTACTCGAATATACTGTTTTAGGTGAAGCTGCAGCTGCCACTCATATAGAACCCAGTAATGACAACACCGATTTATGGCATGTGCATTTAAGCCATCTCAGTGAGCATGGGAGTTACATAAGAAAAACCTGTTAAATGGCGTGAAAGGGTGCAAATTGGATTTCTGCAAATTTTATGTCATGGGAAAGCAGAAAAGGGTTAGCTTTAGCACCTCGTCCCACACTAGTAAGATAATTCTTGACTATGTTCATACTGATGTGTGGGGACCCTCTCTAATTGCATCATATGTTGGTTCTATCTGTTTCGTCAATTTCATCGATGATTATTCTAGAGAGGTCTAGGTGTATTTCATGAAGCATAAATCCGAGGTGTTTAATGTTTTCAGACATTGGAAAGCTTTGGTCAAAAACCAGACTAGCAGAAAGTTGAAGTGCATCAAAAGTGACAACAGGATCGAATACAAAGAAAGCACATTTCTAAAATTCTGTAAGAATGAATGTATTGCTTGACACTTCACAGTCAATAAGACTCCTCAACAGAATGGAGTTGCCGAAAGAATGAACAAAATGTTGCTAGAAAGAGCTCGGTGTACGAGGTTTAATGCAGGATTGCCAAAGAATTTTGGGGCGTAAGTATTAAACACTGTTGTCTACTTGATAAATTGGTCCCCATGCTCGGTAATAATTTTAAAGTGCCCAAAGAGGTTTGAACAGGAAGGCCAATCGACTACTCCAATTTGCACATTTTCGGATGTCCATCTTACATGCATGTACCAGGTGATAAGCGAACGAAGTTAGATGCAAAGTTAAAGAAGTGCGTCTTCCTCGGCTATCCCAAAGGTGTTAAAAGGGTATATGCTTTGGGATCCAGAGTCAAAGAAAAAGGTCATTAGTAGAGATGTTCTCTTTGATGAAGCTAGCATGTTGAAGAAAGAAGATAATGAGCAGACTCTTACAAAAGAATGAGTGGTGAATTCAGCCATTCAGGTGGAGTTCAAAGATCAACATACTCCAACAAGATGTTAAACCCGTGATGAAGAAGTGCACCAAGAAGAGCCTTACGTTATTGCTGCCAATAGAGAAAGACGTACTATTAGAGCACCTAAGAGATACAAAGAAATGGCCTCTTTTGCTCTATTCACTAATAGCAAAACTTCATCTAGCTTTGAAGAAGCTGTCCAATTAGCTGATTCTAACAAATGGTCAGCAGCCATGGCAAAAGAGATGGAATCGCTCAGGAAGAATCAAACTTGGAAATTGATGGAATTGCCCAGGGGAAAGATGGCCATTGGATGCAAATGGGTTTACCGAAAGAAGGAAGCTATCACAGCAAATGAAATAGACAAGTTTAAAGCTTGACTAGCTGCCAAAGGATACTCACAGAAAGAAAGTACAGACTACAATGATTTTTTTTTTTTTGGTAGTCAAACATACATCAATGTGAGTGATATTATTGATTATAGCTATGCACAATTTGGAGTTAGAACAACTAGACGTGAAAATAGCTTTCCTACATGGTGAACTAGAAGAACATATTTACATACAGCAATCAGAAGGGTTTTAAGAACCATGGAAAGAAGGACTATTGTACATATTAACGAAGTCTCTATATAGCTTAAAGCGATCATCCAAACAATGGTATAAGCGGTTCGATACATTCATGAGTTTGATTGATGTGTTTATTCCATAAAATTGGATGATAGTTCTTTCATTTATTTAACTCTTTATGTCGATGATATGCTGATTGCTGCCAACAATAAATCTCACATCTTTGAGCTCAAGAACATGTTGAGCAGTGAATTCATGATGAAGGATCTTGGAGCTGCTAAAAAGATCCTTCGCATGGAAATCTACAGGGATAGGAAAGCTAGCAAGCTATGGCTCACTCAAAGAAGTTATGTGAAGAAAGTTCTAGAGATGTTTAGTATGCTCAATGCTAAACCTATAAAGATCCCATTAGCAACACATTTTCAATTGTCTTTTGAACTTTTTCTAACAATAGAAGATGAGGTGGAGTACATGGCTCAAGTGCCCTACGCAAATGCTATAGGATGCCTCGTGTATGTTATAGTGTGTACACGACCATATATCTCACATGCAGTCAGTGTAGTTAGCAAGTACATGGCGAATCCAGGAAAAGAGCATTGTAATGCAATAAAATGGATTTTTAGATATCTTGCTGATACAATTGATTGTGAGTTACTGTATGACCAAAAGACAACTTCAAGCAAGGTAGCCAGATATGTTGATTCTGACCATGCCTTGATAAAAAAAATAAAAAATAAAAAAGATCTATGATCGGCTATGTTTTCACATTTAGGGGATGATTGATTTCATGGAAATCTGTCCTACAATCAACTGTTGCTTCGTCCACTACGGAAGCTAAGTACATGGAAACCACCGACGCAGCAAAAGAAATTGTGTGGTTGAAAGGTCTGGTTGAAGAGCTTAGTTTTAAACAAGATGCTATTCAGTTGAAGTGTGATAGTCAAAGTGCTATATTTTTTTACCAAGAATTAAGTATTTCATGCAAGGTCAAAACATATAGTTGTTCGATATCAGAAGATTAGAGAGTGGATCAACTCTAAAGAAATTTATCTATTGAAAGTCCACACAGATAATAATGTAGCTGATATGATGAACAAACCAGTTCCAACAGAAAAGTTCAAGCCTTGCTTGAACTTATTGCAAACATCTCATACTGAAAAGTGGTATGACGCACCCTACCCAAGAAAAGGGTTGCATAGAGGGTATTGGAAGGAGTACCTTAGAGATGGCATAATCTAAAGCCAAGGTGGATATTGTTGAACATGTGACTTCAATTAAGCCATTATTGCTATTCTTCTATTTCTATTCTCTCTTGTCTATTGGGCATTGACAAAATAGCCTTGACAGCAAGGATTAATTGGAGGTGTAAAAGGTTATTGTCTATTGCCAAAGTTGAGGTGTGTGGTGTAAACTTTGTTAGCCTACAAATAGGCTTTTGGTTCTCATAGTTTACCACCAATCTAATCCCAAGCCAAAGCATTTTGTAAGAAGAAGCAATTGGCTTCATCAGTCTTTTCTCTAGCTTGTTTGTTGAGAGATATGAAAAATTACTTTGAGTGAGTGTTTGGTTTTGTACTCAAGTTTGTGAGTGAAACCAACAAGGGTGTTTTGGGATTTTGGGAAGTGAGGTTGAGAGTAAAGAGTGTTCCTCTTGTATTTCACTCGTTATCATGTTTAGTAAAATTGTGATTTCCCTCTCGTGGACGTAGGCAACTTGCCAAACCACGCTAATTTCTTGAGTCGTAATTTTTTTTTTGTTTTTCTTACCTTTATTTTCCTGTCTTTTTTTTTCCGAACGTTTCGTTGTTCCCCCCTTCCCTCGCACAACAAATTTACATTAAATTGATCTTTACTTTTAATTACGAAAATATTATTATTTAATTTAATACATTAATTATCTTGTTAACTTTTATTGTTATATCATTTTAATAGTACTTTGCATTGGATAGAATGTTAAAATGTTACCTTAAATATAGTATTTTTTATTTATTTATTTGCTACATTTTGTACCAAACTTGGAATTGGGATTGGCATATACATTGGATATGGTCTTTTATAATTGTGAGGATAGAATTTGGCCCTAATCAGTTTGTAAAAATTTAAGGGGTACTTTTTTCGGTGACCATTGACTTGTGTTTTCAATTTCATTTTGGCCACTGACTTGTGAAAGTACAGCGATTTGGCCATTTTTGACACAAATTGTTGCAAAAGTGGCTATTACGTCCAACTTCGTCTATTTTAAAGTATTAAGTGATGATGTTGATGGCTAAAGTGGAACTGGAGTTTACTGCACTTTGGCCATCCATGTCTTTACGTAACGCCTCAATGGAAGGAGTTTAACGGAATGACCATTGTTGCAACAAATTATGTCAAAAATGACCAAATCGCTGCACTTTTACAAGTCAATGGTCAAAATGGGACCGTAAACACAAGTCAAGAGCCCCACCCGTTATTTTCTCTAAATTTAATTAAAGATTAAAGGGATTTTATCATTTTGGTACCCTATAGTTTGGGTTTGTACCAAAAAAAATACCCATGTTTATATATCACATTTGGTACCTTCGAAGTTTGATTTATGGGATTTTAGTACCCTTAGTCAAAGTATAATGACTAAAATACTCTTTTAATATATATATATATATATATATATATAAAGTTAATTAAAGATATTAAAAACAACAAATTTATTATTTCTATTATTTATTATTTATATTTTATTATTTTTTTTTATTTTTTTGAGTTATATATATATATA
>WUAT03032973.1:0-20854 GCA_010015005.3 Ulmus americana
TTTTTTTATTTTATAAATTATTTAATTAAAGTCAAAGGGCATTTTAGACAATTCAAGTTCCAAACAGTGACCGGAGGGTACTAAAATGTTATTTTTGCAAACAAGAGACCCTATTTTGGTATCTTTAAATGTTGTTTTAGTTTGGTTCCAAACTGTTATTTTGGTATCTTTCCTCTCTCTGCTACAACACCCACCCAACAATGGAAAACCTTCATCCTCACCCATAGATATCAAGGAGCTTCGTGTTAGCAAGCTCTTACATGGCGTATCTTTAAAGTAGCTCTCACTAACATCAGCACAGAAGAAAAGGATGAAGTTTGATTATTTTATTAAATTTCAAACACACTCTTACAATTCTATAAAATTTCACAAAGGTCCCTATTAACTATGAATTTTTTTTAAATAGCCCTTTATTAAGGATAAATCTGTTCGAAGAACAATTTGTACAACTAATTTGAAATGTTGAGGACAAAAATACTCCTAAAAATAAAAAGTAAAAATAACGATCTAATTTATATATATATATATATTGTGCAAAATTACACAAATAATAATGTTATTCATTCGTGACAAATTTTGTGATTTAAAAGAACTAAATATTAGATTTTACTAAAGATTTGAAAAATACTCATGTCAAAAAAAAAAAATTAAAAATACTTTTAACCAAACACTCTTATTCTCAAAGAGTAGTTTTAATATTTTAATGTTTAATATCTAAATTTTTTAATTTTTTAATCTTAATTTAAAAGGTTATTTCAAAATTTTCATATCACTATTAAAATATATAAAAAAAAAATTCGATCAATAATTATTTATGCAATTTGATATAAACATATGGATAAAATATTATTTTTCCAATTAGAAATGAGAACGGAAAGAATCAGCATAATTGTTTAGCATAGTTTTAAATTATTTTTCACTATTGTTGGTGTTCTTTTATGTAATAGGTATTTAGCATTTTGGCCAAATTGATATGATTTATATATAGAAGAAGACAAACAACATCTTGACGAATAATCTCCGTCATTTCGAAGTCAAAATTGGTATTCTGTTTTCCTGAAGATAAAGAAGAAAACGTCATTCTCGTGGGACGGTGTTTGAGGTTCTGAAAGGACCTCTAGCTAGAATTCTGGAATCTGGACTTTAAAACACGTGCAAGAAGTAAGACCAAATGGATTATGCATGTGAACTCGGAAGAAAACCAGTTCATGAACGAGAACTCGGAAGACGAATTTTATAGGTTCAATGCATTGACCAATTAAAATTACTAATGACAAATAGTCATGGTCCGCGGTCCAGTTGTTCCAATATTAGGCAATATGTACAGTTAAATTTGTATGGCACCAACAACATGTGAGCCATAAAACGAGATAACGAGCAGGACAATCTTAATATTGACGTGGTGCCAATCAAAATTACTACAACGTCTAAATTAGTTCGTAATACAAATAATGAAAGATATTAAATAAATAATATAGAGATTAATAATGGAGCCAAAAGATGAATTATTTCCTTCTGAACGCGATCTTACATGAGAAAAAGGCGGGAGTGGTGATGATTTCAATTAGGCGGGAATCACTTCGGATACGTGTCCTTTTTTGATACGGTGATAGCAAAAAGGACACTTTCCCCATGGGGAAATGAGCCACTCACTTCTATTATTGACGCATAGCAAAGGAGGGAAGTGAAGGGGTTTGAAATCCTTTTTTTCACTCTTTGTCCTCACTGATACTTTAGCCTCCTCTCTAAGCTTTGTTTTCTCTCACGCCTTTGCACTTCATCGATTGTTGCTCCTGGGCTCTTTTCTCCGGCGCTATTCTTCTCGTTTTCTTCATGTTAGCCGTCTATTTCCCTTTTATTTCTTACTTTGCCGTTAGTTTGGACTAGAACTTTTGGTTTTGTTTACTTGCTGGATTGCTCATTTTCTGGGTTTCTATATGTTCTAGAAAGGAATTGTTTTTCTATGAAGAAAAGGTATATTTAGTGTTTTGAGATGTAGGAAATAACATTTTGGGATGAATAAAGAAAACTAAATTCACAGGGTTTGCTGTTAGAGTTTTCTGGGAAATAATGGGTATTTGTGTTTTTTGGAGAATGGGTTTGATTCGTTCATCATTTTTAAATAAAAAAATATAATTTTTAAAAAAACGTTTGAAAAGAAATAGGATGGAAATAAATTATTTACTTGTATCTGACTAATCCGTGTGGAACATTTCGCACAGATCTAGTATTTGTTGAAAAGATGGAGGAGTTCTGTCTAGAAGATTGGATGGATCTTTCTAAAGAGGAAGGTGCAGACGTAATCTCACCTCCAGGATCACAAATATTCCAAGCGCACCAGCCGCTCTGACTATTAATCTTGAAGAGGGCAAAGTACAAGTCCCTGAGGCTACTCGTCTTTGGCGTCCGATAAAAGCGTAGTTGGTTGCAAGAACAAACGTACCATCTCAGCTGACTTATTTATTCCCGTCATCCATAAAGTCTAGGATGATTGGTACGGACTTGGAAAGAATCAGAACCTTGTTTGGTATTCTGGACGAATACCAAATGAGAGTGGCAAACCCTAAGGAGCAGGCATATTAAAGATCCCCTGGGTGGGTTTGTTTCTATGAAGTTGCGCGTTTGTAGTAGGTTTTAGATTTCTTTTCCCAAAGTTACTTAGGGAATTTTTGCACATTTTGATATTAGCCCCAGTCAGGTTCTTCTGAACATTTGGAGGACGCTTTTGGCTTTGTTAGTTTTAGCTAAGAGTTCAGACATGGAGTTCGAACTCGCCGACCTGGTGTACTCCTATATTTTGAAGGAGCACGACTCGGATAAGGTTTGGTATACCTTGTACAGAAGAAAGGATCACGATCACTTGATTACCGATCTGTCTACTTCGGACAAAGCTTGGAAGAATAAAATTTTCTTCTTTTTGTAAAATTGCTTGGAGAATAAAGAGGGAAAACCCCAAATTCTGTTCACTTGGAAGAAAGCGGGTAAGAAATTTTGTATTTTCTTTGAACTGTTATTCTACTGAGACTTATTATTCTACTTTTGCAGGCACTGGGGAATTTTTGAACTCTCCATATTCTTCTGAATGCACGAAGAAGATTGTGGCAATAGAGAAGGTGCTCCATTCGTACAAATACCTTTTTACACCTAACAATTTACTTCAGTCGAGTTTTTGGAGAGAGCAATGTACACTCTCTGTTGAGTTATTTTTCGTTCGGCGAAGTGTACCTAGTATTTTTCCTGGGGGCACGGATTTGTTAATTCCACTATCTGATTCCGAACAACATTTGGTAGAAGTTATTCTTCAACAACCGGAGAAGATGGTGAGCACAGAAGAGACCCTTAGGCTAATGGAGGAGTGGGCCAAGAAGAAGAAGAAGATCAAACCCACATCTACCTCGACTTCTTCCCCTCTTTCAAGTTCATCTGAACGGGGGAAAAAAAGAAAAAAAACTCAAATCGAGCTTGGGAATAACAAAAGAGTCTCAGAGGAGGAGGAAGGAACCCACTACCGGGGCTGCTAAGCTTGTGTCTATACAATTCCCTCTTGAGCCTTCAATCTATTCACACCCAGAGGCGCTTGCTCCTGTTTTTCCTCAGCTTGTGTTTAAGGCTGGCCAAGCTAAGTACGAGTGGCTTGGGGAAGTCAATGCTTTTGAAAACTTGGCTTAGATACTGTTCCAGGTGAATATTTACTTATATTTTGTTGTTATAAAATATCTGTTCGTGATATCTAACATTTTGATATTTTCAGGCTTTATCTTCCGTTAGATAGTTGAAAGAAAAATATGAGGCTTCCGCTCAGAGGGTCATGGAGGTAGTATAGATGCACAATGAGCTTTCAAAGAAATATAATGAGTTGAGCTCTACTGTCGATCTTTTGAAAAGCGAGAATGCTCATCTCTCAAAAAGTCTAAAGGAAACGGAAGGATCCATCACCGTACGGGAGGCCGAGCTCAAGCAGGTCAAACAAAGGGCCGAGTACTATGAAGACAAGTCTTCAAGTATTGAGATGTACACTACGGTTAAGGTCCGAACGGAGATGATGAGGGAATATCTAGGCGGAAAGGCTTCTTCCTGGGATACTGAGGCTGAATTTAAGTCTTAGGAGAAAATGAAGACATTTTATTCAGAGTCCAAGGGGGAAGATGAACCTCAAGATGTTGCTTCTACTGAGCCAATGATAGTTGAGCCAAGTGGCAAGAAGGATGGAGCTTTTAGGTCCGGTGTCGTTAAGGAGGAAGTGGTGACAGAAAATGTTGCTGAATGAATATGTTGTTTGTTTTTCTCTTTTCTAGTCTCCTCTTTTTTTCTTTTTTCTTTTTTTATTTTTTATTTTTTATCATTTGAACACTTTATATTTTTAATGTAAATGACAGCTTATTAGTCTATTCGGACAAGTATTTATATCAAGTAGACTTTGATGGAATTTGATGAGTAAAAATTTAGTGGTATTTTAAACATAAAACATTTTGTGTAATGTGAAAAACAAAGGTTTAAACATGAAATAAAGAGAGTTATAAACTTTATAAAAGAGAAATAAAGAAAATGTAAATTTAAATGGAGTGAATTAAAAAGGGAAAGTAATAAGTACAATTTTGTGGAAAGGAAAATTTATTGTTTATTGCTTACTTGAGAGTTTTCAAAAACTATTGTGAATCACCTGTGCGGAAAAGATGTATAAAAAATTGTTGTGGACTATTCGCGTGTGAGAAAATATTAGGTATTCGTGATAAACATTATTCTCCCCCCGATTCGATCAAAGTGTTAGGTTCATTCGGATCAAAAACTAATTGTTTGCTGAAAATGCAATTCGAGTCTACAGTGATTTGGAAAATAGGTGGACTGTGTAGTCGTTGCCTATTGGGTGCCTTGGTGTCCCAAGGGTTTTCTTTTGAATCCGGCTAACGTTTTGGGTTGTAGTCGAACCCCAGGAATTAAAGGAATTAAAACAACTTTGCATACTGTGATCATATGAGGGGAACATGATTCTGTTCGGCCGTGGAGTATTCCAAGCCGGCCTTAATAAAAGGTTCCTTTTTTGATAGGGTTTAGGATGTACCTTTGCATTGTTTGTCTTGATTGGCGAACGAATGTGAATGTTTTTCAGAGCGGAAGAGTTTGTCAAGTTTTTTGTTCATCCTACATGAAAAGGAGAAGCTTTGGGTTGGACGTTGATGTAGCCAACGGCCCTCCGATGCTTAAGTCAGTACGACATTTATAAAGGATAAAACAACATAAAAATATGAAAAGGAGGAGTAGAGATAGGTCAAACATAGTATCGGCAAAGATGCATGGCGTTCCAACTATTGTCGATGTTTCAATCCGAAGATTATAGTTTGTAAGCCCCATTACCAACTACTTGAGTTATTTCGTAAGATCCTTCACAGTTTGGCCAAAGTTTGCCTACGCCGCATTTTTTTGTATTTTGAAATACTTTTTTGAGTACAAAGTCATCAACTTTTTGTTGTAGTATCTAGTTGCTTGTTGTTTATAGGAAGCGATCCGAGCGGCAGCTTCTTCGCGTTTTTCATCAATTGTGTCGAGTTCGAAGTTGAGCATTTCATTATTTTGTTCCTCCGTGGCAAATTGATATCGGGTGGTTGGAACGCTTGTTTCAACCCGGATGACTGCTTCTAATCCATACTCTAGAGAAAATGGGGTAGCCCCTATTGAAGTTTTTGTAGTTGTTCTGTACGACCATAAAACACCTGGGAGTTCGTCTACCCATCTTCCCTTTGCATTTTTAAGCCGTTTTATGAGGGTGTGGACTATTGTTTTGTTCATTGATTTGGCTTGACCATTTTTTTTGGGGTGTCTTGGTGTTGCAAAGGTGAGTTTGATATTCCATTCGGCATAGAAATCTTTGGAATCCAAAACTTATGAATTAAGGGCCGTTATCTGTCACGATTTCGTTCGGGACTCCAAACCTACAAATTATGTTTTTCCAAATGAAATTTTTTACCTCTGTGTCTCTGACTTGGTTGAATGCTTCTACCTCAACCCATTTGGTAAAATAGTCAGTCAGTACAAGCATATAGATTCTTTGGCCAGGTACGATTGGCATATTCCTTGCTATATCCATCCCCCATTTCATGAATGGACATGGGGTGAATATTGCTACCATTCGCTCGAGAGGTTGGTTCGGTATTGTTGCGAATATTTGACATTTATCACATCTTTTGACAAAATCTGTTGAATATGCTTGGAGTGTTGGCCAATAATATCTAGTGGTGATAATTTTATGTGCTAAACTTCGTGCTCCATAATGGTTATCACATTATCCTTCATGGAGCTCGGATAGGACATTGTTTACCTGCAATGGCTCAACACAAGTTAAATAAGGGCCCGAGAAGGACCTGCGATAAAGTTTACCTTGAATGATAGTGAATCGAGCACATGTTGCTTTAATCTTTTGAGTCGCTTCTTTATTTTCTGGAAGGACGTTGTTTTGCAGATAGTCGAAGAGGGGGTTATCCATGTACCTTCAAAATTTAGTTTATATGTAGTTTCCTATTCCTGTTTCTACACTGCATGCCATTTTAAATATATGATCAGAATATTTTTGGATTCAGTTACTTGTACGGCTGAGCCGAGGTTTGCTAATGCATTTGCGTGCAAATTTTTATCTCTTAGTATTTGTTCGATGTGTATTTCGTCGAAACCTTCTTTCAGTTTTAGGGCTTTCTTCAAGTATGTGGTCATTTTTAGATCCCTTGCTTGGAAAGTACCATTCATTTGGTTGACTACTAACTGGAAGTCACTCAGAATTTTGATTTGTTTTATTCCCATTTCGTTGGCTAAACCCATTCTTGCTATTAGAGCTTCGTATTCTTCTTTGTTGTTTGTTGCTTGGAAACCGCATCTAATAGATTGTTCAATTTTATCTCCATTCGGAGAAGTTAAGACTAGCCCCAGTCTGCTGCCTTTAAAATTACTGGATTCGTCTACGTGTAGCGTCCAGGTGCCTTTTTCGTTCGGATTTTCTTCGAGGGTCATTAGTTCTTTTTCTGCCTGTGGAAGAGAACATAGTGAGAAATTTGCAATAAATTCGGATAATACCTATGATTTCATGGTCGTTCATGGATGGTAATCAATGTGGTGTTTGCTAAGCTCTACAGTCTATTTCGTAAGTTGTCTGGAGAGTTCTGGCTTGTGTAGAATGTTCTTTAATGGGAAATATGTCAAGACCATGATAGGATGACTTTGGAAATAGGGTCTGAACTTTCAAGCGGCCATGACAAGAGCCAAAGCCAATTTTTCTGGCTGGCTATACCGAATTTTATCATCAAGCAAAGCTTTACTGATATAATAGATTGGCGATTGTTTTCCTTCATTATCACGTACAAGGACGGCGCTTATAGCGTGTTCGGAGATTGCAAGGTAGACGTATAGTACTTCTCGGTCGAGTGGCTTCGAGAGTAATGGTGGGGAAGTGAGGTAATTTTTCAATTGTTGCAAGGCTTCTTCACATTCTTCAGTTCAAATAAAATCGGTGTTTTTCTTGAGAGTGTTGAAGAAGTTGTGGCACCGTTCGGATGACCTAGGTATGAATTGGCTCAGGGTAGCAATTCTTCCTGTCAATTTTTGCACATCCTTTTTGCATGTTGGTGAAGTGATATCAAGGACTGATTTGATTTGCTCGAGATTCACTTCTATGCCTCGTTTAGTAACTACGTATCCAAGGAATTTACTTGATACAACACTAAAAACACACTTTATCGGGTTAAGTTTCATGTTATATTTATGAAGTGCCTCAAATGACTGCTTTAGGTGGTCGATGTGGTCTTCTGCATATATGGACTTGACTAACATGTCGTTGATATAAACTTCCACCGTTTTACCGAGCAGATTTTGGAACATTTTTTTTTACTATATGCTGGTAAGTTGCTCAAGCATTCTTGAGTCCGAACGACATGACTTTATATCAGAACAGCCCCTGTTCTGTTATGAATAATTTTTTTCTTGATCGTCCGGATGCATTAGTATATGATTGTATCCAGAGAAGGTGTCCATGAAGCTAAACATTTCGTGTCCTGCTGTTGCGTCTACTAACATGTCTATGTGCGGCAGTAGAAATGAGTCTTTAGGGCACGTTTTGTTCAAGTCCCTGTACTCAATACAAACATGCCATTTCCCATTCTTCTTCTACATGACCACAACATTGGCGAGCCATTCTGGGTATTGGACTTCTCGTACAAATCCAATGTCTATTAATTTCTGAATTTCCTCATTGATGATTTTATTCCGCTAGGTGACAAATTTTCTTCTCTTTTGTTTGACTGGTTGGTAGTCTGGGTCCACTTGTAAGCGGTGTATGGAAACTTCTAGATCAATTCTTGTCATATCTTCGTGTGACCAGGCGAAGCAATTATGGTTTTCACTTAGAAAGGACGTTATCCGTTCTCTTAGTGTATCATTGATCCGAGCGCCGAGTTGGATTTTGTGTTATAGGAAGTTAGGGTAGATGGAAACTTCGTCGATCTCCTTCATTTTTGGCTCTTCTGTTCGCGGTTTGCTTGGGCTCTTTTCTTGTAATTGCTATAATTCGTGAGTGTCGATTCGCGGCTTGAGTGTGGTTTGGTAGCATTGGTGTAATCATGTTGTTGTCCATAGATTTCTTTGATCCCCCATTTGGTTGGGAATCAAAGAATTTGATGGTAAGTGGATGGTACGACTTCCATTCTATGAATCCAAGGTCGTCCCAATATGAAATTATACGCAGACGAATTTTTTGAGGATTAGGAATTTTGTATACATGTTTACTCCTTTTGCATAGACTCGCAAAATGGTATCCTCGATCGTGGTTCTTTACTCGCCACTGAAACCTACTAAGGAAATGCATCTTCATGTGATGTATTCTTCCTTGAGCCCCATTTCCCTGTATGCATTTAAGAAAAGCACGTTAGCGGAACTCTCGTTGTCTACGAGAATCCACTTGCTGAGGAAATTTGCAATTGAAAGAGATATTACTAGAGCGTCGTCGTGCGGATCGTTGTGGTAATTCGATTCATCTGAGCAAAAGCTAATCGTTTGGAGGGTTCTTGCATCGTGATTGTCAGTTTTGTGGAAATTTGCTTGGACCATTCGGCGACTACTCCTTTTGGCTGCGGCGTACGAGACTCTACTTACTTCGGAGCCACCGTTGATTACGTTAATTATTCTGTATGTTCTTGGTAGTACTAGTAGAGTATCGTTCTTTGTTCTATTTGAAGCTTTTTCCCATATCGTTTGGCCGCGTTTTGTGGTAGGTCATTGAGATGTCATTGCTTGAGAAGTTATGTAGCTTTGAGCAGAAGTGCATGGCATTCATCCATTCGATGACCATGATCTTGATGGAATTCACACCATTTTCTTATATCTCAAATGGCTAAAGGTGATTTCAATTTTTGTGGCCATTTCACTGTTTCCCCCATTCCTTTAAGTACTCCAACGAGTTTGGCTGGTTCAATGTTCAGGTTGTACTCGGGAAGCTTCGGTCTTTCTTGCACTCAGTCCCTTCTTTCGTATGGTTTCCTTGAGTCTCTCAACTCTCGTATGTATTCCATTTGGCGGTTCCCATTTGAATAAGAATCATAAATCCGTTCAGGAACTCTTGGTGGTCTGAAAGAACTGTAGTCATTTCTATTTGGAAAATTGGGAGACTCTCGATTGGATTTGATGGGTAAACCCATTGAGATCTTGTATTCTTTGTCTTCACCCAACCTGATTTGAGCCCAAGCTTTGGCCAACACGTTTTAAAGTTTTTGCAAGGGAATTTGGTAAGTTCTTTGCATAGGTCCGAGCCGTAGAGTAGTCCATTCATGAAAGCATTTATAATAGTTTTAGTATTAAGGTTAGAAATTGATACCTTTTCCTTGTTGAACATGCAATGTAATATCTCAATGATTCTCTGCTTCCTTGTCTTATGGTATTCAAATGTTGTGAATCCCGTTCGGGTTTTCTGCTGCTAGCGAACTGCTCGACAAATGTATTTGTCAACTGGGTGAAGGAACAGGTCGAATTATTTGGGAGGTTGGTGTACCATTGCAAGGCTAGTCCGATCAAATTTGAACCAAACCCCTTACACATGCAAGCTTCCCTTAGGTCCCTCGGAATGGTGGTTGTAGACATTCATTGCTTGTACTGTGCGATGCGGTCGTCTAGATCTGTTGTTCCATCGAACAGGTTCATATTTGGGAAGCTGAACTTCCGAGGCATCTCTACCAGAGCAATGTTGTCGATGAACAGAGAATCAGCATATGAGTTAACAGAACTTTTCTTGATAGGTGCGGGCATTCCCGAGATTCTTCTGATCAGATCTTCTATTTTATTAAGTCAACGATGCAATTCCTCCTCATGTGTACTTGATTGAAGTGAAACACCGATTGCATTCGGTGGTGCGATGTCTCTAGAAACTCATGTTGTGTTCATTGGTAAAATCACCAGTTCTTCTTGATTCTGGTTGGCTTGGTTATCGATTGGAGCGCGCCTCACATCATTTGTTTGATCATTAGTGATTATTTCGATCAAAATTTTGAGTAAAGGCATCGATCTTACATCAATGCAAAATCTTGAACTGCTGGGTGTATGTTCATTAGCACGCACTTCGATCTGGTGTTGATATTGAAGGTTTTGCGTATGCATTTCATCATTCTCTTGCTCCAATTGACAGAGTCGTTTGTTCGCTTAGCTCAGTAGGGTTTCCATCTGAGAATTATGATTCAGAGTTTCTGGGATTTCTGCCATTTTTTGAGGTTGATCCGCTCGTTGATTTGGCTCAGATTGATTTTTGGGTCTCCACGGTGGGCGTCAAACTGTAGAGGCTTAAATCTACAATTAAATTTGTATGGGCACCAACAAACAATGAACTAGAAAATAAGATAATGAGTACGAAAACCTTGACACCAGGGTAGTGCTAGCCAAAGTCACTCTGACGCCCAAGTCAGTTCGTGATGTAAATAATGGAAGATATTAAAGGAATAATATAGAGATTAATAATGGATTGAATATACCAAATAATAGTTGATAAACAGTAACCAATTCTGTCCGGAATGAAGATCGAAGTAGCGATCGAAATCTGGACAAATGTGAGTCAAGACTAATGATTGGAGTATGAGGGGATTAGACTATGGTGGACTAGTGGTGGTCTAGAAATATCTATAAGCTTTTCACTTAGTAAATATTAGCTCAGAATGTAGATGACCCTTTTGAAGGGTTTTTACCTCGTTTTATAGGAGACTAGGACTTCCCGTTGAAGTCCAAGTCGTGCTCCGTTTGGTTTGGAAGCCGTCCGAGATCTTCGTTCAAGTGGTTAAATGCTCATTGAGCGAGTCTTGACAGTCGAGGATATTTTGGCGTATTATCCTCTAGAAGATTCCGTTCGGAGATATTGACTAGATTTGTTCGGTATTTCTAGATACCTCTACATAGATACGATTTATGTTCGAAATGATAGCGGGTTTGATAAGAATTAGTTCCAAGCGGAGCGTTCCGTATAAATCTGATTAAATGGGCTTATTTCCAAGGCTCATTCCTGTAGTGGGAATTTTGACCCCAACAACAACTATTTTGCATTTTAATTAATTATTTTTATTATTATTATTTGTTGTTGTTATAACTTATAAATCCTAATATTCATATTGACATTTAATTTATGGAAAATATGACTCCATTATTAAATGGTGTATCCGTTCCTAATTATGTTATTAGTTTTTGAAAATGCCCGAACTAAATTATTGTTGGGGAAGATTGTTTCAGGTATGTTATTTTGTTTATTTATTTTTTAAGGATAACAATATTTGATAACATGAGAGACATTAAAATATTATACTGTTACTATCAAATTTAATAGAATTACATGATTTGTAACACCATTTAATGTTCCGATGTCCAATGACTCATGCTATTTTTTTTTTTTTTGAAAGGGAAAGGCTTTCGGCCATTATCATAAAAGCCATAAAAAAGGCAACAAGATTACATCAAAGAAGGGGTTTTTATGCCAAAACAACGTAAGAAGCATAATTGAGAATTTCCCCCTTTCAATCCATTGGAAAATAATAGACATATCAACTAATCTAGCAAGATTATGGGCAACCCTATTAGCACTTTTGGGCATATAAACTAAGCCTTCAAAATTATTACAGTAAGATAAAATTCAAAATCTCATAAAAAATAACTCCATAATCATAGAAGGCTATATTCTTTTTTGTTAAGAGCATTTACAACTGAAGCACAATATGAACTTACAAAGAAAACAGACAAACCTGCTTCAAAAGCTGTTAGACTACCCCTTTTGATTGGCAAAGATTCTGTAGCATCAACTGAGATATGATAGGGCCAGTGAATAGCCCTTGCATAGAAAAAACTCACTTGCAGAATTTTTGATAATAATACCCAATCCACAAGAATTAGATCTAGAATTTGTAGCAGCATCCACATTAATCAAAAAATTTCCCCTATCAAGGGGTTTCCATATACCATCATCTATTATGTTTGTTTGACATTGAGACTTCAATCCAACAACAACATTAAAGTCATTTAACCATCTAATGGCATTATCAACTACCTTAATAGCTGTAGGCCATGATTTATTTTGAAAATGGATATTCCTAGCCTCCCAAACCTACCATGTTATCATAATAAACAATTGGAACTCTGATTGGCTTAAGAGTTTATACATTCTCCAAAAGAAACTAATAATATCATACTCCCAGTTTTGATCAATAAAATGGCTAAAACCACACATGGACTAGATATCTTTGACCATTTTACACTTCCAGAGGGCATGGAAAATAGATTCAACATGATTATTTTGGCAAAAACAGAGTTTATCAATGTTAATACATTGCCAAGAAAGAGTGAGAGAAGTAGGCATTCACCCCTTACAAAGTTTCCAACATAAAGATTTAACCTTAGGAGGAAGATTCAAACCTCAAAATAGTTTCCACCATTGTTGCATAGGACCCAATTTGGAAGGTTCTATAGTACCATAACACTCTAAAACCACTTGTACCCACTCTTCACCATATATTCACCATCTTTGGTATAATGCCAAATAAGAACATCATTGTGATCGAAAGAGCCAACATGTAAACTTATAATATATGTTGCATCATCCACATAAAAAAGGTGCTCAATGAGGGCTCTATTCCAATTACCATTATCAAGGCGAAGCATAGCAACTTTGAAATTACCAAGAATATGAGGAGGATCAGAAATTTTGAAAGTTGAGGGCTTTGGAAGCCACATATCTTTGTAAATGTCAATGTTCATACCGAACCCCACTCTCCATCTTGAACCCTTTTTGATAACTTTACGACCCCTTCTCCAAACAAAAGAGGCATGCTTTTCTTTCTTGACATTAAGGAAAGTGCAATTGGGAAAGTTGCAGGCTTTGAGAACTCTACCAACCAAAGAGTCAGGGTTTCTGATTAGTTTCCATCCCTGTTTGCCCAATATAGCCTAGTTAAAACACCCAGATCTCTAAAACACATACCGCTCCTCTCCTTACCATTACACACCTCATTCCATTTTAACCAGTGCATCTTGCTTTTCCCACCCTTAGAACCCCACAAAATATTAGCAATCAATCTATGGAGGTCTTTGATCAGTTTTTTAAAAGTTTGAAGCAAGCCATAGCATGAGAACAGCTAGTGTGGTGACCCGGGTTCTTAACAGCTTATTTAACCCTGTTAAGTATGATTTAAGACTAAAATTTCAATAATTTTTTTTTTAACTTAAGAATTCCAAAAAGATTGTCATTTGTAAAATTGGAACACTCGAAAACCTAGCTACTTTGAAAACCGAGTAGTCCACAGATTTTGTTTAAAACTCATACCTTGATTAGATCGTTAAAACTTTGTACAAACCTAAAACATATTTTCCTTACTTAGAATCAAGATTTAAAAATGTTGTTCTATGGTAAATCATATTTCTAGAAAGTGAAAACTGGCAGTTATAAAATAAAACAAATAAAAGATTTTAGAAAGCAGTTGCTGGTAAATCATAGTTTTCCAGACTAATAATAAAAAGCCTCTAGAAAGAATATTTACATACCAAAAATTCAAAAAGAAAGGTACAACATAAAACATGTATTTAAACAGTTCATAAAAGGAAGATAATTTCCTTATGCCTTGTGTGGAATGTGTGTGCATGGTCGGGTTATCCATTCCCACATTCCAGAAGCTAACCACATGTACATCTCATTCATATATCATAGATATGCTTACCCTTGGTACCTACAACACGAATGTAAGTCGTGAGCCAAAGCCCAACAAGTACAAACATATCTCACAAAACTGGCACAAGACATTCAATAAGCACATACATATATAACAATGATGATAATGTCATGATTCATGGATACATGGCCTATTGAATGCAGACATCTATATATTTCAATTTACTGTAGTCTAAACTCTTAGTGAATGTTATCTAGACTCGGGCCCTTTTTGGGTACATACTTGGTGCGCTGCCATCGGAGGGTTCCGGGGGAGCTATCCAGGTCCAACACTAGTCCTCTAACGTAAGTTCATGAGCCAGGAAGGAATGCCCTTGAGACGGGATAGTATGACATGCCTAAATTCATTTTAATCTTCGTAATAGCATATTAAACTTATAGTCTCCTTATTGGCATTAGTTTATTTTTGAATCTAATGCAAAAGATTATCATATTGAGACTCTTATTGATAGTTATATTCTTAAATGCATGAAATTGTCCTGTAATGCATGGCTATAATAGATGTTTAGACATGCATAATAACTTGATGCAATGCTCATAATCATACAAGCTCGTAATATGGATAAACAACCATATAATCCAAAATAGTACAGCACAACATCAATTAATTCATCAGATATATCAAACAGCATAACATAGCCTCAGATAATTGACTTGGTGGAAAGTGGAAGGAACAGCTCTCATTTCATGGATCCATGGTCTTCCAAGGATAACATTATATGTTGAGGGGCTATCGAGCACCACAAAGGTGATGTGGAGGTTAACTCCAGCCGCGTAGACTGGAAGGGTGATGTCCCCTAATGTGAATTTTTGCTCGCCACTGAACCCGACGAGGACTGTGGAGCGACGATGGATGTGAGATTCATCTGTGTTCATCTTCTTCAAAGCATTGAGAAATATGACATTGGTGGAAGAGTTGCTGTCAACGAGTATTCTCTAGATTCTGCAGTTGACTATGAGCAGTGAGATGACTAGAGTGTCATGGTGAGGATTGATGAGAGTGGAATCCTCATTGTTGATGAAGGTGAGCACTAAGTTGGAGGCTCCGCTTGGTGGAGTTGAAGAGAGACTGGTCTCAAGGTTGACTGCTACATGTGCATGTCATCTGGCAGCTAAGTAAATGATGTCGCTTACTTCAAGGCCACCCGTGATCATGTTCACAGTTCTCTCAGGAATGGGCTCTGTAGGCTAATCGCCGTGGCATGCCTCTCGATGGGCAAGTGTGTTTTTTCCCTTGTCAAAGAACAAGTCTTGGAGATGACCCTTCTTGAGGAGGTCATCAATCTCAAAGCGTACAACTATGCAGTCTGGGGTTGAATGGCCATGATCTCCATGAAACTCGTAGTATTTGGTGATATCCCACTTGGGATAATGATGGTTATTCTTTCGTGGCCATTTGACTGTGTTGCCCATAGTTTTCATGATGGCTACGCACTCGATGGGCTCTACATTGAGGGTGTACTCGGGAATCCGAGCTCGGTCTCCTTGGTTAGATGAGCAGTCATTGGATTGCATAAATGGCCTCTCAAGTAGACGATGGCTATCGTATATGAGTCTACAACATGGAGGGGCAGAGTAGGGCTTGGTAGAGCGTGATGTAGAGCGCGACATAGGTCGCTTGTCTGGTCCTTGGAATGGATGCTTAAGACGTCTATCCTTAGAGCGTGAATCATTGGATGTGGAGCGATGAACGCGGTGGAGCTCATCCTCTTCCCACCTTATTTCAGTCCATGTGCGTGCTAGGGCGTCTTCCATGGTAGAATAGTTGAACTTTGTTAGGTCCTTATAGAGTTCTTCGTCAAGGAGGAGTCCCTTGCGAAATGCATCGGCAGCGGTTTCCTGATTGCAGAACGGGATGAAGACCTTTCCTCTATTAAAACATCCAACGTAGTCTCTGAGTGACTCAGTGCGTCGCTGTTGAATATGGTAGAGGTCACCAGATAACTTCTCGATCTTTTTGCTACTTGCGAACTGCTCCACGAAGGTGTCCGTGAGCTGAGTAAAGGAAGAGATGGAATTATTGGCCAGATTTGTGTACCTTTGTAGAGTTGGCCCTTGGAGGCTGGACCTATAGCTTTTGCATATGCATGCCTCTCATTGTTCCCTTCGTATAGCTGCTGTGAACATGCACTGCTTGTAGGACGCAATGTGATCCGTGGGATCAGTCATGCCGTTGTACATCTTCATATTCGGGAAGAAAAACTTATTTGGCATCTCGACGAGGGCGATGGAGTCTACAAAGGGTGAGTCCGCATAGTTGTGCGAGACTCTTTTTGATGGGCGTCGGGACCCCTGGGATCTTTTGGATCATCGCTTCCATTTCGGCGAACCTTTTCGCCACCGATTGTTCGATCGAGTCATTAATTGAGGAAAGATTTGACCCAGCCGTGGGCGGGGGTGTAACTAATGCCATTTGTAGAGATTGGTTTACAGTAGGGTTTGGACGTGCAGATTGGCAAATTAAGTTAGTGACCAATGGCATGGTAGTGTAGGCTGGAGCTTGGACATCATTCCCTGTCATAAACCCAGGAATTGGCAAGTTGGCAGACTGTAGGATCTGATGGGGTGTAGCATTGAGGGCATTCAACCCAGCTGACATGACATGTAACAAGGCCGTGTCAACTGCATAACTGGTGATAAGTGGCTGACCTTCTAAAATGAGTAGCGGGTTGATGCCTTGGACCACTGGTGATCCGTTTGAAGGCTGTGTAGAGGAGTTTTCTAGTTCGGGAGTCTCCACTGATTGCATGTGAGTAACTCGAACTTGGAATCATAGTTTCGGGTGAGGTGTAGTCTCCACAGCAGAGAGTCGTTCAGAGAGATTATGGTTCTCGCGACGTAGAGTCGCGTTCTCATCCTCAAAAGCCAAGAATCTGTTGGCGTTCTCTTGGACTTGAGTAGTGAGAGTGGCGATTTGGGCCGCGAAGTTTGGAGCAGAGGGAGGAGTATCCGTGTTCTCTTCCATGGTACAAGATCAGTTTAGATGATGAATTATCGAGGCCCCAGGTGGGCGCCAAATAATAGGGGATGATTTCTACAATTAAATTTCTCATGGTATGTTGGAGCCACCGACAACCTGTTTGACCTGCTAGAAAGAGAATCATATGATGATCATGAAGTCCTTGACATTGGGGGGGGTGCCGGCCAAAATAACTCCGACGGTCAAGTCAGTACATAAATCATAAGAAGGACCCGTGAGGGTGCAAGGTGATATTTAAGAGATTAAGGAACAAAAGAAGATGTTACTGTGATCGGGAGTCTATGGTGCGGCGATGGCTGTAGGCAAGGCAGACTTTGCACTACGGTGGTGTAAGGAACCCAAGAATCAGGTGAAAGTTCTCGGTTGGGAAAGGGAGACGTAGAGTCTCAAGTCGGAGTTGAGAGGAAAGAAAGAGGACCATATGGAGATGATCCGAGGTAGTCCAAAGGTCTGAGTGTCTAGAGATCGATGAGAGTCCCCCAAAGGTTGTGTCCCTTCGGGTACTTATATAGAAGAAGAGACCAGGGGTCTTATTGAAGGAGAGTTATGGGGACTGTTGGGTTGTAATGAGTTACAAAGCTGATGGCCATAATGGAGCATTGAAGGCCATGATGTGCACTCAATGTCAGGTAACTCCCATGGGAAGTTACATGGTTGGATCTAGGAAAGTCAAGAGACTTAACAGGAAGTGACCGTACCCATGGAGCGACCCACTTAACAGGATGCCCCAGCTTGTGAGTTGACTTGACTCGTAGAGTGTGACCCGCACCGTAAGATGTGACTCGACTCATAGGATGACTTGGGCCCGTGGGGCTGAATACTGTAGAGTGGGCTGACTCATAGAGTGAGTAACTCATAAGTGATCCATCCTAGCGGTGGGGCCTTCCATGAGATGGGCCATAAGTTATTGAATCCAAGTTGCATGAGCTCTAGACGTAGAACCCTAGGCAGGTATTAGGAGCGGGTCGTCACATTGAACCCAAATGATGAGCCGTGACGGTGAACCCTGGTTGTAAAGTGACGTGGCAAGATGCCAGCTGTCCTGCTAAAGGGGTAAAATAGGAAATACAAAATTTGGCACAAACAATATGCATGTTCATAGGATACCCGGTACATGGTTAGAGTTGGAGGCTTTGGTGCGAGGATGGAGAGACATCTAAGCGTTTCATTAGCCAGAATATTGTCTTCGAAGAGACCAAGTACTACATGGCATCAATGGATCAATTGGCCGTAAAAGCTAGTATGAAAAAGAAAAAAAAAGGCATGCTAGGGAAAGAGTTAAAATTGAGGTGGAGCCAATTTCTATGTGTACGGTAAGGTTGGGTGAAGACAGGGCTAGTGAGAAGGTCCTTTGGGGGTAGAGAAGCAAGGTAACAAACCTTGGCTTATACGACCAGGCAAGAGAGCAAGATGACGGTCATGGCTCTTACCATTTTACCAAGGATGAAGCAAAGCGGACTCGGAGGCCATTGGAAACCAATGTTATGAGAACATGTTATCCTTTCTGTTGCACATTGCAGTATAGTTGTGTGGAGGCAATAGGGCATAAGGATAGGTGGCAAGGGGTATGAATCATGAAAAATTATGAGATGCATTTGACAAGAGGCTCACGAGGATACTTGTTAGCAAGCTTGAAGATTGAAAGATGATGGTTTGCAAGCGGACACTCAATGGGATGAAGGCATTAAGGAGGCATATAGATCGATCTATAAAGGAAGCCTTGAATTTAAGGCGGAGGCGGCTACTTTCATGGTAACCTTGGAAAAGGGAGTGAAGGTATGAATTTTTTTCTTAAAGAGTCTCTTTATGGGTTGGAGAAGTCTCTTAGGCAATGGTACCTTCAGTTTGATGGGTTTGTGGTGAAAACAAGTTCGTGAGATGCAACGGTATAGTTGTGGTATTGTCAAGTGGTTTAACAAAACTATGCTAGGTAGAGTTTTGAAATGAATGATTTGGAGACAACTAAGAAGATTTCGGTGATGGAGGGCATTCGGGATAAAACAAGGTAAATTGTTTGTGTCTCAATGTGGGCATTTCTGGGTAATCTTTGAATTTGGCATGTTAGAATTAGATCATTTCAAACAACTTTCACACTTGTTTCCAATGGTTGATTGGGAGGGTGATGACAATGTGAAAGGGTATACTGGATGCTAGAGTTTTGAGAAATCTCAAGTATTTCATGGTTTGTGCAGAGTCGGACCTAGCCAACATGGCTAGTCTTGTGAGTGTAACTATAGGATCCGGGAAAAGAGCATTTGAAAGCAGTAAAGTGGTTTAAAGGCACTTTGAGCCGTGGTATGCTACATAGGCAGATGACGAATGATAGAAAGAAACTTGTCAAATGTGTTGAAGTGGATTATGCAAGGGTTTTTGGACTGAAGGTTCTTAACCGAATATAACTCATATTTGTTTGAGTGCTTAAGGAGATGGGTTTGTCTACAACGGAAGCTGATGATATAGCCATCACAAAAGCTAGTTTTAGCTTTGTGGATAAAAGGGTTATTCGGTAAGTTGGGATTGAGTAAAACGAGGTGGAGTTATGGTGCATTAATCAAGCGAAACATGTCGAGGTCATGTTTTCCGGTTCATTCGAGATATAATCTCACAAGGGGTTGTAGCAGTGGAGGTTTTTCACACGGAAGACAACCCGGTGAATATGGTGATCAAGTCCGTGATCAATATCAAGTTCAAGAGTTGTTTGAACTTGTTAGATTTCATGTCATTAACCAACTAGATAAGATAGTTGGTAGAAGTCTACTATGAGGAGGTCTCACTCGGTTTGATTTCAACTTTGATCCAATGTGGAGATTTGTGGTGTATGTCTCAAGTTGTAATAGCTACATGGTGTTAATTGAGCATTTTAAGTGTATTGACTAAGTGTTACTCCAATAGTCATAATGGTTCTCATGTATTGATTGGGTGTTTTAAGTGTCTTTAAGTTAGTGGACACTTGGCGATATGGATGATCAACACATGGACGTTCCAGATTGAGACAGAGCAAATTTATCTTGTTATAAGGGTTGGGAATTGAGTGAGAGAGGTAATCTATTTTAGGGAGAGATTCCTTTTGGGATCATTGTATCTTACTAAAATGTGGGAGGTTAGAGAGAGTGATGGGGCAAGGGGAAAGCTTGAAGCTTTTGTAACTTGTTGGAGAGTATTTTTGTATCTATATCTTGTAATCACTTGTAAGATCATAGTAGATGAAAGCACCACCATTGTTGGACGTAGGCTCTGGTTTTGAGGCCAAACCAAGGTAAAACTCTTGTGTTCACTTTTGTTTCTCTGTTCATGTTTTTGCAGCGTATTATTCAATTCTTGGTAGATTGCTTAGTTGATTGCTCTATAGAATCATCATTGCTTGTGTGCTTGGGGTCGATTTCATAACAAATTGGTATCAGAGCCGGGATGTGGTCTTTAGAGAATCCGAGTACTATTGGGCAAGGCAACTCAAAAGGGGTCTGGGGAAGATAGCATGGGCAATAACCATGGTGGAGAACGGGCTGAGGTTGAGGTGGAGCCTATTGAGGTGACTAGTTCAGTAAGGGATGAAGACATGGCTAATGAGGAGGGTTCTTCGGAGGTAGAAGATCAAGGTGATGACCTTGAGAGTTACCAACTTGCAAGGGACCGGACAAGGCGACCCCGAAAGGCAC
>WUAT03032974.1:0-14009 GCA_010015005.3 Ulmus americana
ATGCTAATAACCACTTCTAATCAAATACGCTCCATAAACCTCTCATAAAGACTAACTCTTAATGTAAAAAATTTCGCTGCATAAAAAAAGGAGCTTACGACAGTTTGAAATTTTTGCTGCATAAAGAAAGCCCGTGCTACAGATGTCATCGACAAATCACCAGTACTTATTGCAAATGCATTATAAAGCCCTAAATCCACTTGACATCACAATCAAGTTTGAAAATTTCCCTAAATCCACTCGACGACTCATCTTTAATCAACTAGCCTAAATCTTAAATCCCCAAACATTTGCCCCAAATTAATATATGCCATAAATTCCCAAATAAAACCAAATCTCGTGGTAAAATCAAAGATAAGTAGGAGAGAAGAGAAGGAAAAGATGAGGTGAGGGAGACGATTCAAGAGGAGGAATACTTAAACGGTTCAAGAGGAGGAAGAAAAGAAAACAAGAGGAGAAGGAAATGTGGGGGACGATTCAAGGGGAGGAAGAAAATAGAAGCCAAAAGAGAATGAGAGGAGAAGTAAAATGTAAATCAGAAATGAAATAATAATAATAATAATAATAATAATAATAATGATCAGGAATGAAAAAAATCATCAGGAATGAAATTGTTTTACCAGGAATGAAAAAAAAATTGGTAACCAGCTATAGCAAGTAAAAAAAAACTAGTTGCACAACTTACAATGGTTTTGTCTTGCCAAAAAACCAAGTTGCACAACTTACAATGCATTTGTCTTGTTTGTATTAATACACATAATTATGTTGTGTGTATTGTAGTATTACGCTATATATATGTATAAACATTATAGCCCAACTCAAATAAATACTCAATTTAATAAAATCATAACTTGGTTGTCATCTTAATAAAATATCCAACCAATTTTATTTATTCCAAAAGTCATTAAAACTTACTATAATACTCACATATCCAACATATATTTTTTTTTTTCCAATATTATAAAAGCCCACTACAATTTTATTCCAAAAAATGAAAGGAAAAAAATATTAGGGGAACCCGATGGGGACCCGTTCCCCATACAGGATTCCCCATCCCCATCCCCAGATAAAATAATAAGGGATGGATGCGGGGATAAAGATCCTAAAAGTTAGCAGGGATGTGGATGGTATTAGAATCCCCGACCATACTCGACCTTATTTACATCCCTAATCTTGTCGCGTAGTCATCATTAACATACCTATAATAACAACCTTTTATTAAAAAAATAAATAATAATATTAATATTAATAAAAAATAAAACACTATAATAACAAAATAGGAAATTAATGAACTTTTGAGTGGAAAATGGTGGTATCTAAAATGGTCCGTTTAATTAGTTGGTCCAAATAGAAACCCGTATAAAGTATATGGAATACTCTAAATAATAAATCACCAAAAGGATCACTTTTTTAATTAATTAAGTTAATAAAAATTTAATTTTGGCACTATTTAAATTTGGGAAGTGCGATATTTAAAACTATTATCGCACCAATTCAAAATTCAAATTTTAAGCACAATAATTAATATCAAGCTTCACACATCACCATTGCGCCACCAATTTTTCAAATGTAAAGCGCGATATATCACTATCGCGCGTGAAATCTGAGTTTTCCAACTCAGAATCGCAAAAGAAGTAGAAGCAGAAGTAGACACAGGCGCAGTAGTAGAGACGCAACAGAAGAAGAAGCGTATGTGGAAGGAGAGAAAAAGAAGGGTTTGAGAGGAAAAATTAAATTCAAATGAAAATTAAATCTTTTGATTTTGATTTTTATCAATTATTTTGAAGATAATTAACTCTTAATTATTATTAAGAGTATTAATCTTAAATGTGGTCTATTTTGTAAAACAAGTTCTCATGATCTTTTACTATCTTTACTCTATCTAAAACATGTGTAAAGTTTAATTAGGACAGACATTGCTACATTCAAAATTTTATTAAGGACAAGAATGAAAGTTAAAAGAGAAATTGCTAAGTTTAAAAGTTTTTATCATATAATAATAATAATAATAATAAGTTTATCAGAGTACTTGATATACAAGTAAAAGTTTATGGGTTTCACAGCGAAGCTAGGATTTGAAGCTAGTGGGAGCACTGTGTAAAATTTTCAAACAAAGTAATAACATAATATTATAATAAAGTTGCTAAAAAAAATTAAAAATATATTACAAGTGCCATTGATGAGTTTTTATGTTTTGGAAGTGTTGCATAATAACTGCATTATCAATATCATCAAAAATCTATTTCTCAATATATACAATCAAACTGTCATCCAGCCATATTGATCTCTAATATAATTGAGTAGCTTAATCTTCATAATATGCATAATAGAAAATACTCTCTCTAAACTGGCTGTAACAAAAGCAAAAGTAATGACAATGTTAATAATTAATAAAGTAAGGGATGTACCCTATCTTTTCTCGTCTCAACCAACTTTTTTGCAAGATAACTAATCCCTTCAATTTTGTAAAATCTATACTCGAACGCATATCAATAATATAAGTTTCAAGCTAATCATCAAGTATCATGAGCTCTATTGTGTAGAAAAATCTTTTCAACAATACTCAACAAGTTGGATTAACTTTTGCTTATCAAAAGCAAAGAACAAATCATCATGACACAAAAATGCTACACAAAGAAGTAATTCAGTGTTTACCTCACTGAAACAATCATTTAACTCTTGAAGCTGCATATCAATGACAAAATAAAACAAATCCACACAGTAATGATACAAATTTGTAGTCTCTTGAGCTTTGCATCATGCCCTACCATGACAAAAAAAAATCGCAAAAAGGTGACAGTTCAAACCCGCTACAAAAAAGAATGAGTATTCGAGCAACACTAAAAGCTCACAAGAAAAGTTTGCCACTATTATGTATTTTTAGTGCCACCTATAAATTTGGTACGCACGGCTTTTTAATGGTGGTTCCTAACCAAAACTACCACTAAAAATTTGGTTTTTTTAAATAAAAAAAAAATTTGAAATCAGCTTCCCACAAATTTGCAATAACATGTTTTAATACAAAAATACAAATTAGAATACAACAATAAGTTGTTTCTCATCTAAATTAAAACTACTTGGAGTTGTATTTGATCTTGATGAAGTATGTAGACTAATTGTAGAAAAGGTGAGCTTTCCTTCAAATATGCCTTATGCCATAAGTGATTTTAGTTTGTTAACACTAAAATTCAGCTAATTGATTCATGTTAGTATTAACAAATCAGGATTACCTACGTTCTAAGACATATTTGTAGGAAAGCTCACATCATTTGCAACTAATCTATATACTACATCAATATCAACTACAACTCAAGATCTTTAATTCATATGAGAAACAACTTAAAATACATAAAACGATAAATACACAAGTTGAAATTCTACTAGACTAATATATGTCCACAAATTGATATCCAAAAGATAAATATATGAACAATCCTAAAGATATAGTTAAGGTAAAAGAGTCCTCATCGCCTTCAATTTGTTGTTCACAATATGGATCCTTCGCTTTGTACTCCATGTATCTACACTTCACAATTACAATCAAAATTAGAAACATAAAAACATAATCTAAAATCAAACCATGTATCTACAATTTACAATTAATCACTACTATTCTTACTAATTTTTTTTTTCTTATCACTGTCAAAAGTATCCAAAACTACGTACTCCCCATCAAAATCATCATGAATAAACAACAAGTATATGTGAGTACTCCTTTTGTAGATATAGTTTTTTCAATATTGTCAACATGTCATCATTTTCATTCTTGGTTGTTTTATTTCTAAGGTTTACGCTTCATCTAAGGTCAAAAGGATTTTTAACATAAAACACTTATTGTGCTTGAGAAGCTAAGATAAACAGATTATCCTTATGGCCCTTCTTATTCAAATTCACCAATGTGAATCCACTCTCATTGGCCCTTTCTTTACTATTTTTTGTAGTCCATCTCCCAAGTCTCATAAATAACCCCATAGTAAATTATATGTGCATTGTTTAGATTTTATCCTTCCATCTTTATTCCAAGTTAGGTTCTTAGTTTTCTTGAACCTAGTTATAGGTGGAAGGTACCACAAAACTTTTGCAGGTACTCTAGTTGACTTTGCTTCTTTCTTCTTTTCCCACTTCCACCGTGACTTCCTACATTTAGGGTAGTTTTCAAGCTCCTTGTATTCTCCTTGTTTTAAGATGCAGTCATTTGGGCAAGTATGTATATATTAGAATTTGTATCCTAGGATTAGATATATTTGATGTATTCACAATATTCTGATTACATAATAAATGATTTTATTTTGTGGTTATTAAATTATGTCGTATTTATGTTTATTTGTTGAATATATATAAGTAAACTAGTTGTCCTAAACTATATAATGAAAACCTTGAGTTGGACATATGAGGGGTTTATATGTGGAAAGATCTAATTTCAAGGATATAGTTTAAATACATGGTATGAAATCAATGGAATAAAGTTGGATGCTTTATTCTTGTTAAGTTTGTTATGAGTGTATATCCCAATGGGGAGATAGCTTATCCTGGCTATCGGAGTTAGTCTCCTAGATAGATTCAGTGATGTATGTCCTAGTAGTGGATGTGCATTGGACCAAGCCTAAAGTAGAATTGATTTAACATATCTATTTGACTTAATTAATTTACTTTAATAATCATAGGCGTGTGTATTGCATCTTAATCCTGAAATGCAATTACGACTTTATGTTTGCGACTTATATCTTTTGATATACCATGGATGCAACATCTACGATAGTAGGTTAATTACTCTTGTATATTGGAGGCATGACTTGTAAATGATAAAGCGCGATTCATAGATATGGAATCCATGACTCTACTTAGAGTTAATTTATGTTATCCTCTTTAAGGAGTCATTTGGGTTAAGGAAAATTAAATGAGCTCAGCCGTTTGAGCATTTGTTGTTCAAATGGTATTCTATTTATTTGATTGACATGTATTTTTTGTTATTGAATGATTGAACTTAAGAAAAGATGATTGATGAGATTAACATACTAGATCTTGAGTTGATATGGATAAAACATGAGGATGATACATGAATGATTGATCGTGAACAAAAGATAATAGTTCTTTCATAATTACATTATATGATCAAGAGTTCAGCTTCGGATTTTTAATGGAGTAACTCCGAAGTTAATAATCGATTAGGAAATTGGTTGGGAGCTGATTTATCTATGATTATTGAAGCTTGATTATATATGTCCGGCAGGTCCCTTTGCTAGCTCAAATAACCTCAACCAATACTTAGAATGGTAGTTATAGGTCAACTGGACAACCATATGGGTTAACCGGATGACTGGATGAACAAAGGCTCAAGGAATTCGTCTTTGATGAGTTCTGGTCACCCAGATGTTTGGTCTGGTAGGCGCCCAGTCGTACAGAAACACGTGTACAAAAATCAAGCGCCTAGCCTGATCTCCTACTTCATATTAATGAGTTATTTGTATTTTTAATACATATAATTTTAATTCAATGATGTAAATTTGAATAGAGAATGTCTTTATAAGATAATTGGTTCAAATATTTAGATTTGAACTATAAATCTTGTTGAAAAATATTTTATCTTATATTAAATAAGTTTATATAATCTAGATATTTTCCTATATGAATATATTTAATTAAATAAGAAAAACTTATATGTATAATCTGAGATAGAGTTTCTTATATAATATATATCTACAAGTGATATATTTAATTTTATGAGAGTGAATTATTATTCCATAAGATAGAACAAGTGAGGCAGAAAGATCTCGTAATCTTTATTCGACTATTAGATCTAGAGTGATTTTTCATTTGGGAATTACTTTGAGAGCCTTGTAGAATCCATCAGAGGTTTGCCCACGCTTACGTTGGTTGATGGCTTGAGAAGAGTAAAGAAGACCAGTTGGTTGAGGAGTTTCTAAAAGCTATCTGTGCTACAAGAGATAATTGATCTTAGATAATTTATTGTACTTAGCAACATGAGTTTTGATCCTTTATTTTATGTTTTAAAATATTTTTTAAAATATCCTATTTCGCTGCGTTTTATTTCCAACAATTGTTATCAAAGCGAACTCATGATTATATTAAACACATAAATTAATTGATCAATTTTTCTCTTTATTTTTGCATTGAATCAATTTTTTAATGAGTATGGCATTCTAAGGTTCTATTATTTTGTTATCATGATTTTATGGTTCATAAAAATTATTAGAATGATTTTTATTGGTCATTATGATTTTTTCAATTTGCTTATCATGGTTCTTTAAAGAATTAGATTGATGTATTTAGGTTTTTCATCTAATAGGAAGTGGTCTCTTATCACCACATAGATTTAAAATTTTGTTTTAAATAGCATAGGTTTTTTCCTTGTTGATTTATGGAGATGAAGATGAAGAGATGAAGCTTGCTAGATTCTATTATTTTCAATAGGTAGAAAATTATTCGATTTTCTTTAAAGAGTTTAGATTGATTGTTTAAATTTTTTATTTTGAGAATAATTATGGAATATTGATCTCTAAGATCATGGGTTTCCATAATAATTCGTAATTTAGAGTTTACGAATCTTTTGAAGCCTTATGGGTGTTAAAAATCTAGTTTGAAATGTCAAATTCGTAATTTGGGGATCTATTCCATGCAACCTTTGGTAGTCCAGATGCACAATATGGGCGTCCGGAAGTTGATAGATCCGAAGACTTTTTCTCTGGATAGTTTCAATTGCCGATGAATTGTTCCGGGAGCCTGGAAGTAGACAAAATAAATAAAAACAAAATTCGAATTTTAAAGAAATAAATTATTTTCTACAGAGTGAATCTTTTGTAAAATATAATTTTTATGAGAAAGATTTATTGGGAATTGAGAACTACATGAAGGACGATACAAAGGAGAATTTAATGCCAATATATGTTTTGGTTAATTTTGTAATTCTTTTATTTTATTTTCTCTATGATGGGACCACGATGTGGCTGTTTATCATTATTGCTTATTGATATGCTTGTTGCTTTGATGATATGTTCTACCATATTTTGATAACATGTCATATAAAATAGATGAGTGCTTTTTAATTAAAAAATTTCATGCATGATTATAAAAATCTAGATTTTGTAAAATATTGACTGGGAGAAGGTTTATTTAAAAATAAACCTACGACCTCCATTGTTGGTCCATATATAAAAGCATGGTGATGTCCCAACCCGGTACTACCCTGGGCATTCCTTTAGGAGGGTATTCATTGCCACCAGTATACTAGATTAGATTTCTCTAAGGGATTATGTGTTTAGGTATGGTTTATAATTGTTCGCCCCTAGGCGGAAATTATAGATTGTAGACCAAATTACATAAAGACAATAGTTATACACTTAAAATTAATTTAGTTATTATCTTTCCTAGAAACTATGTTAATTAAATTAATTGCCAAATTTGTGATTATTAGTATATGTATAGTTGGTATAGACTTAACATATACTAATCGGAAGAGATTCGTGTTTTCGGTTATTTTTTCCATGATCAGCCCTAGGAGACATGTGAGAATAGGTGCTGAAAATAGGGATGTCAATTTTCTTCCCGGGGACCCGCCCCTAATGGTCTAGGGATGAGAGGTAAAATTTTGGGGATGTCCAGGAATGATATTTAAAAAAATTCCTCGACTGAGGATGGTATTTATAAAAATCCCCGGCCCTGGCTTTGCCCCCGATTATATATATATATATTACATATTACATATTTAATAAAATTATAACCCAAACTCAAATAAATACACAACCTAATAAAATCATAACTTGGTTTTTATCATAATAAAATATCTAACCCACTTTATTTATTTCAAAAGTTACTAAATCTACTATAATACCCATATACTCAATCTATTTTGTTTTCAACATTACGCCCACTACAATTTTATTTCAAAAAATGAGAAGAAAAAAAATATATCACCGTCTCTTATAGGGGATTCACCGTCCCCAACCCCGAATAAAATAATAGGGGATGGAGGCAGGGATGGGGATCTTAAAAGTTAGTAGGTGCGGGGATGGTATTGCAATCCCCGACCATATCCGACCCCGTTTACATCCCTAGCTAAAAATTATCGTTGCAATGAATGTGTTTTTTCAGATTTTGACACATTAAACATATTATTTTGAAATTTATATATTTTATTTACTAAATTGATTTATTGAGAAATAAATTTATTACAGTTCAAAATGACACAAAACCCATTATCGTCGATACTTAATCAAAACAAATTAATTGGAGATAATTTCACCAATTGGAAAAGGAACTTGTTAATTGTTATATCTTTTGATAAACATAAGTATGTACTTGAAAATGATTGTCCATCTATACCTAATGAGAGTGCTCCTAGTGTGGAGTTATTGGCTTATGCAAACTGGCTTGATTCAAATGAGATTATTTGTTGTTATATGATGGCTAGCATGAGTAGTGTCCTTCAAAAACAACACGAAGGATACAAGACTGCTAGGGAAATTGTGCACAACGTTGAGGACATGTTTGGAGGCTAATCTTTGTTGGTCTGAAAAGTGGCTATCTGCAATCTTATGAATTACAAGTATAAGCCTGGGACACCCATTAAGGACCATATGCTCATCGTGATCGGATATTTGGCTGAAGCCCAAAGCCATGGGTCTGAGATCAATGTTGATACCCAGATGAAAAAGATTTTCGCGTCTCTGTTGAAGGAGTTTACTCCATTTAGGATGATTTTGAACCTAAGTGGAAAGAACATGACTTTGAAGGAGTTGATGAAACAAATCCAAACTTTTGAATATATGATCAAAAGCAAGGGTATTAAGGTAAACTTGACTAAGGCGGGAACTTTTTCAAAACCCAAAAATGGGAAAGGGAAGAAGATCAAGTAAGTGGTAAGTAAGGTTTCTTCTAATCTTTCCTCTAGTGGAAAGATCAAGAAAAGAAAAAGAAAACCCCAAATAAAGCTAAGTGCTTTGCTTGCGGGAAATTTGGACATTTTATGAAAGATTGAAAGGCCAACCTAGTTAAAAATGATGAAGGAGGTAAGTGTGATCTTTTGTACATTGAACCTTGTTTGGTGAAAGAATCTAAAAACACTTGGGTCATTGATTTCGGAGCCACTAATCGTATTTGTGTTTATTTGCAGGGGTTCAAGGAAACGAGAAGTCTGTCTAATAAGAGCTTCACGTTGAGGACGGGTGATGGAACCTTAGTATAGACTGAAGCAATGAGAGATGTACATATTTATTTTGATGAGTTTAGATGGATTGTTTTAAGAGATTGTTTTTATGTTCCTAATTTTAAGAGGAACCTTATTTCGGTTGCTTGTTTATTTAAGGATTCTTATTCGATTTCTTTTAATGAAAAAATAGTTATCCACAAAAACAAATCTCATCTATGTAGTGGATAAATGAAACATAATCTTTATTTTATCAAACCAAAGATGTACTCACTGCTAAACACTAAAGTTAATAATAATTCTAAAAGACTAAAAATTTCTCAATCTAATAAGACTATAATTTTGGCATTTGCGCTTGAGTCATATTTGCTTAAATGGGATTCAAAGGTTGGTAAATGACGGTCCTCTAAGTTTCTTAGAAGTAGAGCCTATACTTCAATGTGAATATTGTTTGGAGGGAAAAATGACTAAAAGACCTTTTGGGTCTAAGGGCAATAAAGTCGAAAAGTTATTTGAACTAGTACATAGTGATGTTTGTGCTCCCATGAGCATCAAGGCACGAGGTGCATATGACTATTATGTCACTTTCATAGATGATTACTCAAGATATGAGTATGTATATGTAATGCACTGCAAGAGTGAGACCTTTGATAAGTTCAAAGAGTTTTGTGCGGAAATGGATAAACAATTAGGTTTACCCATAAAATCACTTTGGTCCAACCGAGGTTGTTAGTATTTGTTGAATGAGTTTCAACAACACTAATTAGAGAATGAGATTGTATTCCAATTAACTGGACCGGAAACTCCACAACAAAAAGGTATAGCTGAGAGGAGGAATATTATCTTACTTGATATGGTTCGGTCTATAATGAGTTATTCTCCATTACCTATGACATTTTGGGGATATGCCTTACAAACTGCATGTTATCTTTTGAACAGTGTTCCTTCGAAATCGGTTCCTTAAACTTCTCACAAGTTGTGAATGAGTAGGAAGACAACTTTAAACCATATTTGTATATGGGGTTGTCTTGCTCATGTTCTAGATAAGGAATTGGGTAAGTTGGATTCATGTTAAGAAGTGTGTATGTTTGTTGGTTATCCAAGAGAGACAAAAGAAGGTTATTTCTATAATCCAAAGGAAAATAAAGTCTTGGTTTCCATAAATGCAACTTTCCTTTAGGAGAGTTACATATAAGACTTTAAATCTCGAAGCAAGGTTATGCTTTAGGATATGTCCAATAATATTGTTGTTTTGGTGGTTCTTGATGTGGAAAATATTCCAATCAATGAAGAAAGACCAATTGAACAACAAACCCTTGGAGAGCTTCGTCATAGTGGGAGGATTATCCAGGAACCATATAAATTTATGTCTAGTGGTGAAGCTTTAGAAGCTGAGGCCATAGGATATAAAGATGATCCTTATGCTTACAATAAAGCCATGATAGATGTTAATGCAACTCTCTGAAAAAAGGCTTTGAATATTGATTTGGAATTGATGGGTTCCAACAAGGTTTGAGAACTTATAGACTTACCCAAAGGGATAAGGCATCGATTATGATGAAATTTTTTTGCCTGTTGCAATACTCAAGTCTATTTGTATTCTCTTATTCATTGCGACTGTTCTCGATTACGAGATCTGAAAAATGGATGTCAATACGGTATTTTTGAATGGCCATCTTTAGGAAAGTATCTATATGATACAATCGGATGGGTTCATGGTAAAGGGCCAAGAGAACAAAGTTTGCAAATTGTTGAAATCCATTTATGGATTAAAACAAGCTTCTCGTTCTTGGAATATGAGATTTGACCAAGTGGTCAAAACTTATGGATTTGAAACAAATGTTGGTAAACCTTGTGTTTATAAACATTTTTAGAACAAGAAGGTGGTCTTTCTTGTACTTTATGTTGATGACATATTTTTTATCAGAAACGATGTTGGAGTGTTGACATCGATCAAGGTTTGGTTAGCCAAACAGTTTGACATGAAGGATTTGGATGAAGCTAATTTTGTTCTAGATATCCAACTTTTTAGATATCGGGAAAAAAAATGATAGCTTTATCTCAATCTTTATACATAGATAAAGTACTTCAGAAATTTGCAATGCATGATTCCAAGAAATAAAGGCAACCTTCTAGGAATGGAATTACTCTTTTTTTGGATGACTGTCCAAAGACATCCTAGGAGAAAAAATACATGGAGAAGGTTCCTTATGCTTCGGCTGTGGGAAGTCTTATGTATGAAATGCTTTGCATAAGACCAATATATGCTATGTTGTTGGCAGAGTAAGTCGATATCAATTGGACCCTGGATTGAACCATTGGGGTGCAGTCAAGCATATACTCAATTATCTTAGAAGAATGAGAGATTATATGTTAGTGTATTCGGGTAAGGATCTAACACCTCTAGGATACACGGATTCTGATTTTCAATTGGATGGGGATTCAAGGAAATTGACTTCCAAGCTAGTTTTTACTCTTGGAGAAGGCGTTGTTGTATAAAGGAGCATCAAGCAATATTGTATTACTGACTCAACAATAGAGGCCGAATTTGTGGCTGCTAGTAAGGCATCTAAGGAAGCGGTTTGGCTTCATAAGTTTCTTAGTGCCCTTGAGGTAATCCCAGATATAGATAAACCGATTACACTCTATTGTGATAATACAGTGGCTATCGCGAATACCAAGGATTCGAGGCATCATAAGAGGAGTAAGCATATTGATAGGAAGTATCATATAATTAGGGGTTTTGTGGAGAGTGGGGATGTGACAGTTATTAAGATTACGTCGGAGGACAACCTTGCTAATCCTTTTACAATGACTCTGGTGGCTAGGAGCTTTGAAAGACATATCGAAAGCATGGGGATGCAAAATATGTCACATTTACTCGCCTATGACAATTAGGAGATTGTTAGAATTTGTGTCCTACGATTAGATATATTTGATATATTCACAGCATTCTGATTACGTAATAAAGGATTTTATTTTGTGGTTTTTAAATTGTGTCTTATTTATCTTTATTTGTTGAATATATGTAAGTAAACTAGTTGTTCTAAACTATATAATGAAAACCTTGAGTTAGACATATGAAGGGTTCATATGTGAAAAGATTCAATGCTAGGGATATAGTTTAAATACATGGTCCACAATCGATAGAATAAAATTGGATACTTTATTCTCGTTAAGATTGTTATGAGTCTATATCTCAATGAGGAGATAGTTTGTATTGGCTATTGGAGTTAGTCTCTTATATAGATTTAGTGGTGTATGTCCTAGTGGTGAATATGCATTGAGCTGAGCCTAAAGTAGAATTAATTTAACATATCTGTTTGACTTAATGAAATTACTTTAATAATCATAGGCATATGTATTGCATTTTAATCCTAAAATGCAATTACGACTTTATGTTTGTAACTTATATCTTTTGATATACTATGGATGCAATATCTACTATAGTAGGTTAATTACTCTTGTATGTTAGAGGCAAGACTTGTAAATAATAAAGCATGATTTATAGATATGGAATCCATGACTCTACTTAGATTTAAGTTTATCTTCTTTAAGGAGTCATTCGAGTTAATGTAAATTAAATGAACTCAGCCGTTTGAGCATATGATGTTAAAACGGTATTATGTTTATTTGATAGACATGTATTTTATGTTATCGAATGATTGAACTTAAGAAAAGATTATTGATGACATTAACGGATTAGATCTCGAGTCGATATAGATAACACATGTGGATGATACATGAATGATTGATCGTGGACAAACGATAATAGTTTTTTCGTAATTACGTTATATGATCAAGAGTTCAACTTTAGGTTTTTAGTGGAGTAACTCCGAAATTAATAATCGATTAGGAAATTGGATGGGAGATGATTTATCTATGATTATTGGAACTTGATTATATATGTCCAATGGGTCTCTTTGCTAGTTCAAATAACCTCAACCAATACTTAGAATGGTAGTTCTAAGTCAACTGGACAACCGTATGGGTTAACCGGATGATTGGACGAACAAAGGCTCAAGGAATTTGACTCTGGCAAGTTTCGGGCGCTCAGTTTGATCTCCTACTTCATATTAATGAGTTATTTATACTATTAATACAGATCATTTTAATATAATAATGTATATTTGAATAGAGAATATTTTTATGGGATAATTGGTTCAAATATTTGGATTTAAACTATAGATTTTGTTGAGAGATATTTTATTTAAATATCTTATCTTAGATTAAATAAGTTTATTTAATATAGATATTTTCTTATATGGATATATTTAATTAAATAGGAAAAACTTATACGTGTAATCTGAAATAAAATTTCCTATATAATATATATCTACAAATGATATATTTAATTTTACGAGAGTGAATTATTATTTCATAAGAGAGAATAAGTGAGACAAAGAAAAATTAGAGATCTCGTAGTCTTCATTGGACTATTAAATTTAGAGTGATTTTTCATCTGGGAATTATTTGGAGAGCCTTGTAGAATCCATCAGAGGTATGCCCACTCTGACGTTGATTGGTGACTTGAGAATAGCAAAGAATACCAGTTAGTTAAGAAGCTTCTAAAGGTTATATGGGCTACAAGAGGTAATTGATTTTAGATAATTTATTGTACATAGTAACATGAGTTTGGATCATTTGTTTTATGTTTTAAAATATCTCATTCCGCTACATTTTATTTCCAACAGTTGTTAGGATAAGTATTATGTAAAGCAACATTTTATCCTAATTTGTAAAGACATTTATTATTGATTGAAATAAAAAAATTCGCATTTATTTAAGTATATGTTAGATTGCATGTTTCGCTTTCTTATTTGGCAAAGTATCATAATGCTCCAAT
>WUAT03033085.1:0-14009 GCA_010015005.3 Ulmus americana
GGCGACAAAATACCATTGCAAAAGAGAAAATATCGTCGCTATATTGTCAACCTTTAGCGACAACATTTTCAAATTTGTCGTCGCTATATAGTGCTATGGATATGGAAAGTCAAACACCTATTGCGACAACTTTTGTCGTCACTATAGGTTTCAAGATATAGCATCGTTGCAATATACTATCAGCCACAAGTCTGTTGCAACGACAGATTGCGACGACATTGTCGTCTTTATAAATTTTTAGCAGCGACATGTCCATCTATAGCAACGACTTCTGTCGTCGCTATAGACTGTTTTTCTTGTAGTGTCCAAATTTATACATTTAAATTAGTTAATCAATATTACATAAACTTAATTGACATTGCAATAAATGACCTTAACCTTATTTGTCTCTAGTTCATCCATTTTTTTCGGGCCTAACTTTTCCTTTTGAGGAAGTTGAAAGAGTTTGTCCAGGTTATTTCCATCGAGTCCAAACCCTAAAAACAACAAATATAAGTTAACTTTTCCTTTTAATTTTTTACCTTTGGAGATGAGTGGCTGTTTTGGGACCATTTTCAGAAATAGGTGACCTCTATTGTAAAAAAATTCATGTATGTCAAAGGTGTAGCTGATACTGCAGCATTTATGATCCAAAATGATTGTTTTGCCACACATTCCGAAGTAGATGGCTATTTCAGAATGCCTTCAGAAATGAGTGGTCTCTACTGTAATTGTCATCTTTTTTTATTATTACATGGGCACTTGAACGCTAACCTTTATTCCAACCACCCGAGCTAGCCCAGATGGCTGGACATCATTGAGTTAACTTGATAACTTTTGAAACTTTGGTACAAATAATGGTGGCCATCATTTAGTTAACTTAATAATTTTTTAGAGAAAATAATTACATTTTGGTACCCTCTATTTTTTCAAATACTCAGAACACTACCTTATGTTTTTCAATATAACAAAAGGTACCCTCTTTATTTAAAAATTACTCATAGATACCCTGAGTCAAAATTGACTTTCCAAATCCAAAAAAAAATAAAAAATACGATCAATATTTACATAAAATGTTTAAAAATAAAATAAAGGCAGTAGGGAGAAGTTTAAAGTACATATATTTAACAAAATAATTGAAATCCTTAATATAAAAATAAATCTTAGTGCCAATTTCATACATTGAAATCCAAACATAAATTAGAGCACAATGAAAAGTACTAGACAACAAATTAAAAACTAATTTAATTCTTTTTTACTCATTCATGTGGTCTCCTCCTCCTTTTCCTTCAAATGTCTCTTTTAATGGCGTAATATTCATTAAGAACACCTCTACAAGAAAACAAAATACATCATGTATCAATATGCTTTCACTTTAGTAATGCCCATGTATCAAGCTTATATATGCTTAAGGGTTCTAAAAAAAAAACAATAACTTTTCTTATACCTAACTAATCAACCATCATGGACATTGTGGTTATGGTGGTAATTTGGGTCATGACACAATGTCAGAAATTGAACATGACACAAATTTAATAGGTTAAGGTTAAAATTTTTAGGTAACAGGTTGATTTCGGGTTAACCTATTTGACACGAAATAAACATTTAATTGATCGATTTATATATCTAATTTATATTATTAGTTTAAAATTTAAAAATATTATTTATTTTACATAAAAAAAATTATACTAAAGTAAATAGAAAATTCCTTATTAAAAAAAATGACATGAGAGTTAATTGATTAAAACTTTAGTTAAATATTAATAATTTTCTTTATTGTGTTGATATTTTGTAATAAACTATTTAATTATGATTACTTAAAACTTTATTTTTACTTTTTTGTAATCTATAAATCAAATAGATTAGATGAGTTGAACGGGTTGAATGAGTCAAACATATTAAATATGTTATGTCGACGTACTTGTTGTGAGGGTCAAATTAGGCCAATCTCTTGGGTTAGAATTAAGATTACTCAACACGAAACATATACAAGTCATATTAGAGTTGACCAACTCAACCAGCCAATCCGCTATAACCAACCAGTAACACAAATTACCACTCCTAATTGTGATTGTATTACCATCCATAATCAACTCATCAAACTCTAAAAATAAAAAAATAAAAAATTTTGACTTCAATTATACTGTATTAAAAACATTTAAAAGTGTGATGCACAATATACATCTTTCGATATGCATATATTAGTTTTGTAGTATATGTACATTATCCATATATAAATATAATTTTTAAATTTTATTACACCTTTAGTTAGGTTGGGTGGGTCTACTTCGGCTTGTAAGACATTTAACCCGCAAGCTAACCCAATTAAATGGGTTTGTAATATTAGACGAGTTGTTCAGCCCACGATTTGATTGGATTGGGCGGGTTGATCGGGTTCAGCCAACTATGTTACATCTAAAACGACAATCATTCTGCTTCGTTTAGTAAAGGTCACGGAACACGTCATACCCGCACCTTGATAAAAGCGTCACATTCATATCCAGTGGCGTATTACCTTGACGACTAGACATTTCGTTCGTGCTCAAATACGACATCTGATCTAATGTCGTTCAAGTAGATCTAAAAACTTCCACAAGCATCGAAGAGAATGATATCTAAACATTTTCCGATGTTACAGAGACAGTGACTTCATTCATTTGACAATTCAGTGGTATAAATTCGTAATTTTATGCAACTTCGAGCCTACTTTCTAAATGGCTCCTACTACTAAGCCTTCCCGTGTAGCTCCCGGGTTGAGAGTTGAGACTTTCGCACAAAACAATCTTCCGCCATTATTTTGGCCGTACGTCCCTCATATTCCAGGTATTACAGGTTCTCTTCTTTCTATTTTTTTTCTTTCTGATTTTCTTCTCCATCTAAAAGGTCTGTTTGGTTGTCGAGAAAATGCCCGAAAATCTACCAAAGTAGAAGCCTTTGAAATTTGAATCTTCTTATATTTTCCTTTGCTGAACAAACTTGATTGATTACTTGGATTCATCTGCTTGTCAATTTCTTATTGTTTTTGGAAATGGAAGAACGCGTTGTTTCGTTTTCCTTTGCTTAAATTTGTCGGTTTTTCGCGGTAGTCAAACGAGGTTCGCCGTGGCACTTGCATTTTTCTCTCGGAAATGATGATATCGCTTGCGATTCAGATCCATGTTGATGTACACCAGTAGTGTTCTTAGTTTCTTTCTTTCTTGCGATGTGATTTGATGCATTTGTTGATTTGTTTTGAATTTTGAAGACAATTAAGGATTTGCTTCAATCTATTGGTTTATCATGTTAAAATTAAATTTTGATATGATTTGAAGATTAAGATGATTGGTTTTGGATCCAAACAGACATTATCTTTCCTTTTGTTTAAGTAAAGGTAGGAGAATTGGGAATTGTTCTGACCATTGAGATCAATTGTTTTCTTAATGCTGCTCTATGTTATTGAGTCTATTATTTACTAATGCTTCTTTCTGCACACCATTGTCTTGGTTCTTTGATTTGTACTTGTTTAATTTTGCTCGACAAATGACATTGCTGAGTCGTTTCCTGAATTTTTTGTTCAGGGTGTGCGCTGTCCAGATTCTGGCTTCTCTGTGGTCTTCCATATACATTTCTTTTATAATTCAGTTGCAAACTGTGTCCGGTTTTCCTCTATCTTATGGTCATTACTGGTGCTAGTTCTCAGAGGAGTAATTTATCTCGAGCCAATATCTGATTCATTTTGTAAATTATACTAATTAACTATGTTACTATGAGCTCTTTCGTCTTCGCTTTAAATTTTCATAAGTAGTGAGCTTTTGGGATTGGGAACCCGATCACCCTCTTAGCATCATCAAGTTAGTTAGCCATCAAAGAGAAATCATACTGCTACCTTTGACAAGTAGTTTTGATTGAGTTTTGGCTGATATGGAAGTTCGAAGCCCTTCAAAAGATGAAACACATCGTTTGGCATTAACTCCACTCAGACTGGTTAGGGGTCTGCTATGTTTACTTGTGCTTCTTTTAACTGCATTTATGATGCTAGTGTATTTAGGCTTTATGGGAGCTGTTATAATTCGGTTTTTCAGCATTCATTACAGTAGAAGAGTGACATCCTTCTTTTTTGGTGCTTGGTTAGCTTTATGGCCTTTCCTTTTTGAAAAGATAAACAGGACTAAGGTTATCTTTTCTGGAGAAACTCTTCCCGCGAGGGAACGTGTTTTGCTTGTTGCAAACCATAGAACTGAGGTTGACTGGATGTACTTGTGGGATCTGGCATTGCGGAAGGGAAGAGTAGGACACATAAAGTATATTCTCAAAAATAGTTTGATGAAACTACCTGTGTTTGGTTGGGCATTTCAAATATTGGAGTTCATTCCCGTGGCAAGGAAATGGGACATTGATGAACCGATCATGTGCCAAATGCTTTCAACTTTTAAGGATCCCTGCGATCCCCTCTGGCTTGCACTTTTCCCAGAAGGCACAGACTTCACGTAATTTGTTCTACTACATAGTCTTTTCCTTTTTAACTTTCTTTCTTGCAAGTAGATTTGAGTCATTTGGATCATGAAGAACTCTATAAGCAGCTTTTGTTAATCATCTCATAGGATTATGGATAGTTTTTCTGGAATTATTTAAGATGGAAGTTATAATGTAGTAACAAAAAAGATGTAAATATATTATGTGAATCCTTAGGATAGATTTCGTCTTGGTTATAGTTGACCAAGTCACTAAGCATAGCTTATCTGATGGTTTAATTTTGCTTTCCGTTTTAAGTTTATTATCCATAAAACTTTTGAAGATTTTCTAAATTCACCTGACTTTTACAGTGAGCAGAAGTGCATTCGAAGTCAGAAATATGCTGCTGAAAATGGCCTACCTGTCCTAAATCATGTATTAATTCCGAAAACAAAGGGTTTCTTTTCTTGTCTGGAAGGTTTGAGGGGATCTCTGGATGCAGGTTGGTTTTACTTTTACTAATTATATGTAGCTTAAGATCTTTATTGCATCTACACTCTTCATGTTCATACTATATGAACTTTGAAACCAACTTATTCCATTCATGCATGTGTAGGAGTGAATTCAATTATTAGTTGTACTTCTGGAGTGACCAACTTATAATCATTAGTTTTGATGCAACCATCTTTGAATGAGAAAGACATTTAACAACACGACCGACTCATTCTTTATGAAGATCTGTAGTTCTTTGGAAATATTTGAAATTCATTTCAGTTGCCTCTTGTGCATGATTCAAAGATACATTCTTCTTCTAGCTTTCAAGGATTCTCATAAAACCTAGATTTTAATGGCCAGTATCTTGTGAATTCGATATCGTGCTGGTATTTGGAGGAATTCTCTTTCTTATGCGCAGAAACAATATTGGTCACTGGGTTATATTTTTCTTACAAATGCAGTATGGTTTTTTTTCAAAATGCAACCTGTATAAAGCCATCGAATGCTTCATCTAACTGATCTCATCATTACTCTTTCTTTGCTGATCATCTTACTCCATAATGAGGGATCATTTGTTTTTCCTTTTATACAATCATCATGATTCCATATTACGAGACAAGATGATAGAGCAAATTACAACCTGCCTAAGATGGTTTTTAATCTAACCTACAACAGCCCACATTAAGTTAACTGGTTAATTTTCTTCGCATTTCTTCATTCAATTGATTTGGAAGTCCAATTCAATGTTCTATATAAAATGTCATATAACCTTTTAGCTCTCTTCCAGATCTCACCGGGGTTATTTGTTTCTATTACTGCAGTTTATGACATAACTATTGCTTATAAGTATTGCTGCCCAACTTTTATGGACAATGTTTTTGGGGTAGCTCCCTCTGAAGTTCATATGCATGTCCGACGCGTCACCCTGGACAGCATCCCTACATCCGAAGATGAGGCAAACACTTGGTTAATCAATACATTCCATCTGAAAGACCAGTTGCTTTCGGATTTTCATTCTCAGGGCCATTTCCCCAACCAAGGAACAGAACGGGACCTCTCTACTTTGAAGTGCCTCGTCAATTTCGGTGCAGTAATTCTCTTGACCGGCATATGTACGTACGCCACGTTTTTCTCTTCGGTCTGGTTTAAAATATATGTGTCTTCTGCGAGTGTATATCTCTCATCTGCTACATATTTCAATATTCGACCTTTGCCCATTTTTGACCTCATCAAAGCTGTGTTTAGGTAGTTGCAAATCATCCTAGATCTCTTTTCTGTATTTTTGTAATGTGGGTCTCGGACCTATATATACATTCAAAAAACAATTTCTTAACGAATGTTTCCCGCCTTTAGCTCAAGAAAGATTTTATGTTGGTGAATGGCTGACAAGCCATCCGTTGATACATTATTTTCAGTTGTGAAAGGATTTAAGATTCTAAGTTACCTATTCCGCTGTAAGGGCCTTCTGTTTGTTAAATGGTTCTCTTCTCTTTCAACTACACATTTCAGTTGTACTACCAGAAAACTATACATAGCGCATGTCGTTTTTTTACCAGCATAGAGTGACACAATAGCGCAAAAGATGTCGTTTGTGGATTACCAATAGTGGGAACATATGATACGTCAAACGCCACTCTCATTTTACGACATCAAACACTTTGCCGTTCAACAAGCTGTAGGAAAAATTGAGCTCAAATGTTTTAATTTAATTTAATCTCAATTTTTGTCATCTTGAATATCTAAAGAATATTTGTTATTCCAAGGAATTACTTAGCGTAAAAGGGTCATCTAACAACTATAAACCTTCTAATTTTCAGCCAATCATTTAGACTCGCACCTCAAGTTTCAATTCCTTCAATTATTTCATTACCCTTAACCCTCTTCCAAAAGACACACAGGCTTTTGTCACCATTTTTTCTTAAACTTGTTTAGATCTCCTTTGCTATTGCTATTTGGGCACAACTTGTTCAATGAGACATAAATCTATTCACTGCCATTAATGGAGGGATCAAGAAAAGCAAAATAAATCTGAGTTCTTTTCCCCCTATTTTAAAAATAATGTCATGTTTACTATAATTGTTGCAACAAACCAAGTTGGATTGGAGCTAAAGCTTTAGTTGGGCAGCACCCATCATAGACAAAGACAACAGAGCAATATTAACAAGCATGTTTTTTTTTTTTCATGGGAAAAGGGTAAGTCAAAAAGAAAAAAAGCTTTTTCTCTAATTCAGTTAGTTCTATTTTCAAGAAGATAATGAACAAGAGAAAGATAAATGACTCGTTTGCGTGAAAAAAAAGCTAAGATAAAAGCACAATGAGTGGTACCTAAACACTTTTAAAAGTCAATTCCAAATCCAAAAATTCAAAAGCAAAATAAAACTCATTTGTATTTAAGCTTTTTTTAAGGATAACTTTCACTTTTATTACACGGGAAAAAAAGCCAAGATAAAAGCACAATTAGTGGTACCTAAAACACTTTTAGAAGTCAATTCCAAATCCAAAAATTCTCAAGTAGAAAAGGAATCAAAGTATCTAACCATGTGCAATTCTTACTGTTAAATAAGATTAATCTGAAGTAGAAAATGACAAATAATACAACTACTCTTGTGAATTTAGCAATTAAAGTTAGAATAAATACAATTGTCAAAACACGAAGAAAAGGGAAAAATTAAGTATTAGTCTTACATTAATTATTTACTTCATATATGAAATCCAACAGTCTGGTTTGGTACATGGTCTATGAAAAACAAATAACAAATTGAAGGGAATAAAAAAACACATAAATTAGACAAGTTGTCCAACACAACAACACTTTCCGGTAATAGCATAAAAACATACTAAAACATGATCCCTTTCAGTGGTTGGGATTCTTAATGATCCTCTGAAGCACAACAGTTCTAGCCCTGCGAATGTCCCTGCTGCAAATATCAGCCTGAACTCCCAATTCTTCAACATTCTTCATGAAAGCTCCCAACTTCTTCTTAATCTCCTCAATCCCAAGCTTCACAGCTTCAGCTTCAATGGCGAAATCCGCATTCTTCAGAAGGGCTTCGATCTCAACCTCCAAACGATCAATCAAAAGCCTTATGTTGTCCAAATCCTTAATTGCAACGTAAGTACCAACTTGCATTGAGCTAATAACCTCCTTTTGACCCTTCAAAGCATCCTCATACTTCTTCCACAAGGAATCGATCCACTTCCCCATTGAGCCAACGGGGACCGAAGTTGCGGCGGCCAAAGCCGCCGCAACAGGCGGAACAGCCACAGCAGCTGCCACGACCGAGCAAATCAACACGGCTGCGAAAGTAGCAACAAAAATGATGCTAGACACCTTCCTCCAAGCATGGATGGATTTGAGCTTCTTGTCAATCTTGCTCTTTCTACTCTGCAACTTCTCAAGCATGGAAGTTTGTTGCTTGTAAACGGATTGGAATAGCTGGAAGAACTCCGCGGTAAATGGATCCCCGGCTGCTTTGAAATTCTTCAACTCCTCAAGAGTCCTCACGTAGTGACTGCCTCCAACCTCAGTCTCATCATCAAACTGTTGAATCGCAACGGACAAGAGCAATTGAGTATCTCTTGCTCGCTTCAAACACTTCTCTAAAGCTGTGCAGAAATCCATGGTTTGCAAGCTGTTCTCAAAGTACTCTTCCACAAGCTCAAACAGCTCTTGATTCTTCCATATATCTTTCTTGCACTCCAAGATAACTTTCACAACCTCTTGGTTCATCTCCAATAGGCATTCTGTGACTTCCTTCAAGGATTCGAAAGAAAGGGCTCGAACTTCTACTCCAACAGCCAGAGTGTTGATAATCTGATTGGTTCGAGCTTGAAGAGTTGTGTCAAAAGATTGAAGATCAGCATCAGCTTTGCAAGCAGCTTCATAAGAGCTCAACTCAGTTGTGTAGTGTAAATTGGTATTGACATTAATGGCAGATGATGATGTTTCTGGCAGGGCCTTCCTGCTGCTGCTCATGTGGCTTCCCATGGCTTAAATTCAGATCTAGACAAGGATGGAAGAAGAAACAAACAAAACCCAGAAATCAATTCAGAAACTTTCCCAAATTTTCAGCCTCTTTTTCCTTCATATGATCATCCAAGACAACAACAGACAAAATCAACTTTACCCACAATTTTATTGCAGATTATGAACAAAACCCACTTCACCCAAAAAAAAAAAAAAAAAAAAAAATTGGACCTTTGCAAGATAAACAACCTTAATCAGAGGCTAAACCATCACAATCACCAGTAGAAAAGAAGAAACTTTCGGACCCAGATGAGAAAAAGATGTGAACTTTGAAACTATGAACGCTATCACAGATCAGTGGATAAGAATCAGAAACAGAAATTAGTTAAGATTATTTTGATGGGTTATTCCTTAAATAAAAAGAGGAAAAGCAAATCGGAGAGAGAGAGAGAGAGAAGAAACTTGAGGTGAATTGAAGAACGAAGAAGCTTAAAGAGAACTGAAACTGTCAAGGACCAAGAAATTGTGGGTGGGTTTTAGATTATAGGAATAGCTTGCACGCATGAAGAAATTGAGTGAAATGGATATAGACAAGGAAAACGCGGGAAGCAATGTATCTCTATCTCTCTCTAGATTTCTCCTCCTTTCTCTCTCTAAAAACAACTCTATAGATACAGTTTTGACGCGCAATCCAACCGTTGTATATCAAGGAAGAAGAAGGAAGAAGAGAGCTAAAAATGTTATAAGAGGCGGCAAGAGCTTCAGCTTAAAGGCTAACAACACAATAACAGGAAAGAAACCAAAAGGCTTTAAATTGGTAAAGACAAGAAGATTTTTGTGAAGTTTTAAGGAAGTTTGCCCACATTGTGAAATGACCAAAATGTCCTTTTGGCAAAATCATGGAGTAGAACTTTCTCGGAAAACAAAAGGAAAATTTCATGAAAACTAATTGCAAATAGACCCTTCTAAGAAGAAAAAAAATTAATAATAAGAATTGTTCAAGCATCTAGAACAGAGAAACATGGTACTGTTTCTGGAAAATAACAAGTAAATAAATGAAGAATAAAAAACTAAGAATATGACCCTTTGATATATAAGGAAAACATTTACCTGTTTTGCTTTCGAACTCAGTTGCTATCATGCAGGGAAACTCTTACACCTGGAAAAGGAAGAAGATGAGGCTTTGATTTGATATGAGAATGGTTAGAAGCACCCTCCAATTAACTATTTATATGAGTTCAAATTTTACTTGGAGACTAAGAAACATAGATTTGTTTTTATAAATTAATTAATTTATGGACAAAAATTGTGTTTTTTTCTTCATAAATCAGTTAGCTTTATCTAGGAAAATTGTGTTTTTTCATAAATCAATTAGCTTTCCTGAGGAAAGTTGTGGGCGGACATGCGTTCATCGTGCTAGGTTACGTCTTAAAATGAACATTTGAGAACAATGACAAGTGTTGGAGTAAAATTTGGATGAAATTTAAGTTGATTGGATTTTATTATTACTTGAATAAATTAAATGACAATAATTAATCCAATTGATAGAAAAAATTTATATGCAACTTATTTCATATAATCTAAAACGGAATTAAGTTTATTGGATTTATTTGTATTTTTCGTTAAATAAATGATGAAAGTTCACACAATTAATGATGTATATATTTATATATGCAAATTATATAATATTTATGAAATTTCCTATTTATATTAGTTGAAATTTTATTTGGAGACTAAGAAAATATAGATTTTTTTATATAAGTTAATTAACTTTATTGAGGAAAATTGTGTTTTTTTGTCCTTAAAACAATTAACTTTATCGAGAAAAATTGTGTTGTTTCATAAATTAATTCATTTTACCTAGAAAACTTGTGGGTAGACATGCGCTTGTCGTCCTAAGTACATTGCGTCTTAAAAAGAACATTTGAGAACAATGAAAAGTGTTGAAGTAAAATTTAGACCGAAAGTAAGTTTATTAGATTTGTTTGTACTTTAATTAAATAGATCATGAGAGTTAACCCAATCGGCAACTTACGTCATATAATCTAGAACGAAATTAAGTTTATTGGATTTATTTATACTTTTCATTAATTAAATAAATGATGAAAGTTAACTCAATTAATGAAATATATATATGCAAATTATGTAATATTTATGAAATTGCATATTTCTATGAGTACAAATTTTATTTGGAGACTAAGAAATAATTTTTTTTATATATATAAATTAATTAACTTTGTCAAGGAAAATTGTGTTTTTTCTTCATAAATTAATTAACTTTAATGAGAAAAATTGAATTTTTTCATAAACTAATTAACTTTACCTAGGAAACTTGTGGCGAACATGCACTCGTCGTGCTAAGTACATTGCGTCTTAAAAAGAACATTTGAGAACAATAAAAAGTGCTGAAGAAAAATCAGAATCGAAAGTAAGTTTATTACATTTGTTTGTACTTTAATTAAATAGAAGATGAAAGTTAACTCAATTGATAAAAAAAAAAATTATGCAACTTACGTCACGTAATCTAGAACGAAATTAACTTTGTTATATTTGTTTATACTTTTCGTTAATTAGATGATGAAGGTTAACCTAATTGATGAAATATATATGTATATGCAAATTTTATTAAAGTTGTTTATACTTTCTTTTTCTTTTTTTCTTTTCATTTGATTAAAGTTGATGTGAAATGGACTTAAACAAGTAAATAATCTACGATTCAAAGAGTATCCAATCAAGCAAGTAAACTGAAATAAAAGAATGTGCAGCAAAACATAAACAGAGAAAATGAGAGATGGACATAAGTATTTACTCTGGTTTGGCCTACATCTAGCAATGATGGTTCCTTTGTATAGTATGTTCTTCCAAAAATATTACAAGGATTGATTACAAGAATACTCTCTTAAGAACTCCAAAACCCTATATAGCATTTCTCATCACACCACTCTCTCAAAGCCTATCTCTTTTTGTCAAATGAATGCAATATGTAATGTCCACACATTTAAAGACACTTAAAACATCCAATTAATACATGAGAACCATTATAACTCTTGGAGTAAACGCCCAATCAATATATGAGAATAATTATGACTCTTGGAGTAAACATCCAATCAATATCATGCAGCCGTTACAATTTGAGACATACACCACAAATCTCCACCTTGGATCATAATTTAACAAAACCAAGTGAGACCTCCTCATAATATACTTCCAACAACTATCTTCTCTAGTTGATTAATGTCATAATACCTATCAATTTAACAACCCTTGAACTTGATAACAATTACGGACTTGATCACCATATTCATCGGGTTGTCTTTTGAGTGAAAATCCTTCATTGCTACAACTCCCTGTGAGATTATGTCTCGAATGAGCCAAAACTTGACCAACATGTTTTGCTTGATTGTCACACGATAGCTTTACCTTGCTCCTCTCAAAACCCAACTCACTAAATAGCCCTTTTACCCAAATAGCTTCTAAACCAGCCTTCGTGACAGCTATATCCTTGGCTTCTATTGATGTTTTCTATCTCCTTGAGCACCCAAACAAATTAGTGTTATGCACAGTTAAGGGCATGATGTTTGAAACCCTTGCACAATCTACATCAACACATCTAACATGTTTCTTTCTATCATGCGTTATCCACCTATATAGAAAACCATGGTTCAAAGTGCTTTTAACCCAATTTACCTCTTTCAAATGCTCTTTTCCCGAATTCGACATAGTTATACCCACAAGTCTAGCCATGTTGGATAGGTGGGCTCTGTAAAAACATGAAACACATAAGATTCCCCAAAGCTCAAGTATCCGGTATACCCTTCACACCATCATCTTCCAAATAAACTTTTGGAGACAATTGTAATTGGTATCAGAACCATGCCTCAAACTTAGCCAAGTGGATGAAATTCTCAGATGCCAAATGAAGGTTATGGACCCAAGTTAGCTTGTGATGGATCCGTGTTTGGGCTCGAGGCAAGTGGTGGTGTTTTGATGCTTCACGTAAAGCGTGTGCCCCAACGCTGTGGAGAGGATTTGACTGGATAGAACGAGCTCTCGAGGAAGGTAGTGCTCTAGTGCTTTTCGTAAGGCGTGTCCTCCAACGCAGTGAAGATGAGTAGTTGACATCGATGGAGCGAAATATTTCCTAGTGTGAAAGATGGATAAGCATTTGAGAGGAGGCTCGAACCATAAATATTGGTGTGGTCATTTGTTCAAGGTGAGGGTTTTTAGGTGTGTGATCAAAGTTTCACATTGGTTGCACATTGGGAAAATCATAGAGTATAAACCACTATCTCCATTGATATGAGGACGTTTGGGTAGAGTCCGAAAGCAAATCCGTATAGACCTAGGTTGCACATAAGGATGATTATTTGGCATGCGTCCAAAGTCCCACATTGGTTGCACATGATGATGATTGTAAGTTTATAAGTATGAACACTATCCTTATTTGTACGATGCCTTTTAGGTAGAGTCTAAAAGTAAACTCGTGCGGATCTAGTCTTAAAATGGACAATATCATACTAATGTGAAAATATATGAATTATATATATATATACACATGCACGCGCGCAAATTATGTCATATTTATGAAATTACATGAAGTAAATAATTAGTTTATTTACTAAAATTAAAATAAATAAAAATTACTAAATAAAAACATATTGTGTACCTTAAAAAATATAGAACAATTTACGGTATCAGTACCCTAACTTTTATTATTTTGTTAGTTTAGTCCCACAACTTTTAACTTTACCCAAAACGATCTAAAATGGCAAAACTTGTTACCAATTTGGTCTATCTGACCGAATATTACCATTGACTGCTGTTATATTTTAGGATAATTTGCATAAATGTCTCCTGAATTATGTGAGAACTATCACATTGTCTCCTAAATTTTGTGTTTCAACATTAAACCCTTCAAACTATTATTAATTGGCAAATTTTTCCCCCAAAATTTATTCAAAGTTACTTTTTTCCCAATTGTTTAACGAACTGACACTTTACCCATTTGACACTTTTTTCCCCAAACTTCAATCAAGTTACTCTTTTTCCTTTTTTTTTTTTTTTGAGTGGATTTGACATTAAAGGATTTCAAATTATACTTTTTTTTATAAAAATAAATTAAAAAATATTAAGAAAA
>WUAT03033194.1:0-14008 GCA_010015005.3 Ulmus americana
GGGTGACAAGGGTCCTGCCTCACCGGCGGCTTTCTCGGTGCCTTCTCCTCAAAAAGCAACCAACACGGTTGAAAAAGTGGGGCGGATGGAGTTGGCGGCAGTTCTAAGAAGAGGAAAAATGGTGGGTTTGAGTTTTGTGGTTCAGATCTAACAGATTGGCCATTAAAGTCCCCATCTGCCATTGAGGGGTGGTTCATATCTAAGGTGCTTTGAATCTCTTTGTTTTGAGATTCGATTTGTGCTTTCTTTTGTCTCGGACTTTTTTATTTTTTATTTTTTATTTTTTTTCCGGCTTGGTTAGGGGAGCTCTAATGAGCTAATTAATAAAAAAGATAAAAAGAGATTACATTTTATTTTCAAAAAGGGAGGGGTATACCCTTCAATATTGCATAATTTAAGAGTATTTTCCATCAAATTACCCAAATATAATTAAGTCTTTATTATTAAAAAAGGGACATTTTTTGTTCATCGTCATTGATTTTGAATTTTATGTCACTAATGACATATTTTACGAACAGTGATAACAATGAATATATTTGATCATTTTATAATTGTTGGATTTTGTTATACGAACTAAGAAAATGTATTTTACATAACTATCAAAATCATACTTGTAATAACATGCACCATTGAAAGTTGCATTTGCGTCATTTTTGTCGCCAAATATGAAATGTTTTCTTGCAGCAAATCATAACTCCAATTGAAGTGAAATTTGTTTTATTAGTTTTCTATTGATTAGGTGAATAAATCTAATATTTTTTTTATGAAAAATAAAATTATCAAAATTGCCTTTTGACCACTTTTTGTACACAGTAATTATTACTGACACAAAAATCGACCTCCTTTGTAATTTTCTAAAAGAAAAAGAAAAAAATCAAATATGTTAAAAACTTGAACAGACTACGAAAGTGTGTTGTTTCAGCAAATTGCTCCTTTAAAAAGTGGAGATAGCGGATGAAATTTTCTCAACGTGCAGCCCTCGCTCGTGCTAATCAATGGGCCTGCAAGATCCAGCCCAAATGTTAGAGCCCATGGTTTTCGTCATCCTGGAACGTTCTTGTGGCTTGTAGCTGATCATCTGCGCTTCTACTCTCCTGGCGCCAATGTGAAACTCTCTTCCCTTCTCTGCTCTCTCTCTCGGAGAGAAAAACAAAGAGAGAAAATGGCTTTGGCTTTCCAACCCAAACTGTACGTCCGAAACGAAGCTTTCTTCGCGACGTCTAGTATCGGTCCGTTTAGGAGTCATGTTTTGCTCGGCTCTTCGAAACCCCGTCGCTTACAGGTCTTGGCTTTTGCAGTGAAGAGAAGCCCCAAGCGTCTCAAATATGCAACTCCTCGATTTACGAAGGTCCTCTCTCGTTCTCACGATGTTAATTGTATATCAATTTAGTAATTTCAATTTTCAGAGTATAATTATCTCTGTGTATTTTGTAATTTTGGAGAAATGTGTTGGTCTAATTATAATATATTAACGTATCATGGAGACAATCATATTATTATATATAATTGAGGTGACTTGATAAAGATGGCATATTGAAGGTCTTAATTTTCTTATGATGGCTGTAATAATATCAGGAGGATGAATTGCTGTTTGTTGAAGTTGATCCATTTGGAGCTGACAGCTGGAAATTAGATCCAGTTGTTGATCTTTTAAAAGAGGGAGCTGTTGGGGTTATTCCTACAGACACTGTGTATGTTTTTCTTTGCATTCTCTTTACATTCTTGTTGTTTTGTATTGAATTAGGAATTTTCATGTGTTTCCCATTGTTTAAAAGGAGTTCTTGTGGTTGTTATTTACTACTGTCCTATTCATAAATGTTTTTAACACTTTAAGTACTATAATTCAATTTGGGAATTATCCAGAATTTGCACTATAATACTTGGTCAGATTCTTTTACTTTAACTACTTTGATTTATCTTCTCTTGGCTATTCACTTGGTTAGTGTTGAAAAAGAGTAATGATGGTAACAAATTTTTTCAGTGCATATTTCTTCTGTTATTTTTGTTTCTTTTGACAGTCCAGAGTATATCAGCCCATTCTTTGTGGTGGCATGTTTGAAGTGACAAAATTTTGGCACTCAATTTTATTTCAATTATTGGATGCATATGCGTTCAATCTTTATGTGAATAGACAATCAATATATTTTTTTCTTCCGTCTCAGCCATTATATACCTATTTATGCAATGATCTTACTTGCTTCTCTTTTTCCGATTTAACTGAAGTATATGTATTCTTTGTTTCTAGGTATGCACTGGTTTGTGATTTGAGAAACGCCTCAGCCATTGAACGACTACGAAGGTAGATGTCATAATTAGATGGATTAGTACAATTTCAAGGGCTATTTAATTCTTCATAATTTATTGCCCCTGGTGGTGATGGGTGTCTTGTATGTTTTTCCCACTGCAGAATCAAAGACATAGAACCTCAAAAGGCAAGAAATATGGCTTGTGTATGAAATATGCATACAAGCATAATACATTTCTCTGGCTGAATAGACAAAGGTCACAGGATAGTCTGTTCTTAATTGTAACACCTGTATCATTGTCATTTTGTCATATATGTTTTCATTTATTCTTTTGCATTTGTCTAAATTATTGGCAGCCTCTCAGCATCTTATGCCACTCCTTTCGAGACATAGATAAATATACAACAGGGTTCCCTCGAGGTGATGGCCAAGGTCATGCAAATATATTCCGGGCCGTTAAGCATTGTTTACCTGGGCCTGTAAGTATGTTCATTAATTTTGTAAATTAATTATTAGGAATCCAGAAACCCTATGATAGCATGAACCTCAGTTATGGGTGCATTTGAGTTTTTTTTCTTTTTCTCATGAGAGAACTTTTATATCTAACACAGTTATTCTATAACAGTACACCTTTATCTTAACTGCAAGCAAAGATTTACCGAAACAGTGCATAAGGTATGGATCTAAAACTGCCAAATATGCATCAAGGAAAAATGTAGGTATCCGTATGCCTGATGATGAAATATGTCAAGCAATACTAGAGAAGATGGATGCACCATTGATATCTACGAGGTAGGTCAATTTGTATATTAATTCTTTCCATAGAAATGGTGATTGGACTCTAGATATATGTACTTCTCTTGATTGTGATGACCTGATGGCTGATGTAAATTACTCTATCAAAATAGACAAGTTCTTTTGTATGATTGTGTTGAACATGCATGGCTACTTGTTTTTCATATAGTATGCTGTTATACTGAAATTCATCTCTGTTGTGTCAGTGTGAAGAGCTTGAAGGAAAATGAGTGGATGCTAGATCCAGTTGCTATAGCTGATTCATATGGACCAGAGGTATGACTATCAAATGAATTTTGTCATTGGTTGTGTTCTGTAGTCGATCAACTAATCTCATGAATCACATGTAATCCATTTGTGTATTAGGATGCCTTTCTGTTTGCAGTGAATGTAATCCAGGGAGACAACAAAATACATCAAAACTTAATTTCATTCTTTATTTGCAGTGAATGTTTGTCTATTCGGATGCCTTTCTGTTTATCCTATATAGTTTTCTTATTATAGCTCTAAAGTTGTGTACTCGAAATCTTATTAGGGCCTTGATTTTGTTGTTGATGGTGGGTTAAGAGTTGCTGATCCATCGACTGTGGTTGACATGACAGTGATTCCTCCTAAAATTATACGGCAAGGGAAGGTAATTAGTTGTCTTTTACTATAAATGAGTGATGGTTTCTCTTCTTTTCGTGATTGAAATACTATTACTATTTTGGTAATTTGGATGCTATTACTGTTACATGCTGTTCTTTTTCGTAATTGCTACAGTAATCTTGTTACTACATTTTCACGAGTCAAATCAGGAAATCAGAATATGCTACAGTAATATTATTCGAATCACCAAAATGCTAACTATGTTCAAATTACCAAAATACTCCCTCAATCACGAAAAAAACACTACCATTATACAAATTACTTCTTAATTACTAAATGTGAATTTTAGCATTCATGGTGTTAGAAGTCTGGTTTCATCCCTTACATAATATTGACCTCAATTTAAGTAGATATTGGTACTTTATTTGCAAATTTATGAGCCTGCAAGTCAGGCACTGTTATCTGCTTTATCATCTACCGGAGACAGAGAGTGCATGTTGTGAGAAATTTTCTGCCAACTATGTCTTTTTTAGATGAAATGCAAACCAAAATAAGTTGTAAAATAGTCACTCTTAATGATCCTAGAGCATTGTTTGAATACTTAATACTTACTGTTCTTATTGCTGTGTGTGATCTGTCATTTTCAGGGACCTAAATTACCGTGGATGGTTGCAGAAGATTATAACGAATCTGCTGAAGACGTAAATAGTTCATCTTCGGTTTGAATTTCTTTTTCATTTCGTTGAACCTTGTGTAAAACCATGATTTGGATTTGCCAAGTATCTTTGTGGTTGTGTTCTATTTCGGTGTTGTAAAGAAAAGAAAGAAAGAAATGAAATTGCCGTAAATACGTTCTTTGGTGATGTGGCCATTACACATTTATGATTGATCTAAACATTCTGGAAGTTTTGGTTTATTGTAGCTACCACTTGCTGGTGTTAAACGTGAGGGGATATTTTGTAGTTAATAAGTTTATTGTTTGCATATAATATCTTTGTATATGTACTACTATAAATTAGAAAGAAAAAAAAGTGTTTCATTAACCTAAGTATTGAGTCGGGGAAAATTTTCATTGGTTAAAGGCTGTCTCTGGATGGGAATTAACCTAGAGGATTAGACTAGAGTAAATTATACTAAATATTATGCTGTGTTAAGTGTATTATCAGATTGGATTATAAAATAGTTATAAAGTTTTATTTTTTAAAGAATTTTAATTTTAAATAATTATCAAATTATTTAAAAAAAAGAAGAAGTTGAATTTGATACTTTAATATCAAAAAAAAAAAACTCACCCCAAGTAACCTTCGCAAGAGTAGCGCATGTGAACAAGTAAATCTATCATTTCTTTGGGATCACAAATCTTCCATTTAGGGGATTATTTTTTTAGCAAAAAGTGGCACCAAACAAGGGATATGGATTTTTTGTCCCAATCCCTATTCTTATCATGTGTACCAAACGCAGCCCTAGTGTATTGAATATACTCTGGCATTGCCAACTCATCAGTCACATATGATAAAGGTGCTGTACCAGATGTCCCTTGTCCTATTATTATCAACCAAGAAAATATAAATATATTCTGTATATTTAATTCTTAGTTCTTTAATGTAAGAATTCATTATATCTACTTAATCCAAAAAGGTAATAACATTTGCTATTATGTAATTTTACGTTAATGATAAAAAAAAAAAGTATCCTTGTGTTTCATAAACGACACTAGGTACCTTCAAGATCGTTTTTGAAACAGTTTAGTATCTTGAGCTATGTGAAATGACAAAATACCTAGATCAATATTTTTAAACCTGATTTTATTATGTGGTGAATTAGATATATGAGTATCCAAATAACTATTTTGCACATATGAATTAATATGAGGTATTTTTTGTCTTATGAATTAATCGATTTGGATATATGAATAGTAAAAACAAAAGCATATTACACAAGGTGATTCTTGAATTTTTAAAAATATTTTCGTTGACTTATGTTAACCAAGGTACCAAACTGTTTCAAAAATAATATTGTTTCTCAAACACCGGGGTACCTTTTGTTATTAACGCAAAATACAGGGTATCAAATGATCATTATCCCTAATTAAAATTTATAGTCTTTGAGTGGTGTGTGTGTTTAGGGATTGGGTAACGGCAGGCTTTGAGTGCCCATGTAATCAAAATTTGTAGTCTTACTTGTAAGTTTTAACACATTAAAGTATTTGACCCTACCTAAGTTGTTCTGAAACGGATGAATGCTGTTGGACTTGGAATTAAGTCTTTATGTTGATTTTTTTTCCCCTCTGAACCAATTCATTGCGTTTTTCAGGTTACTTGGATCAACACTTAATGGACATTACATCGAAAATCTTTGCCTTGTAGAATTTGGACAGCATCTATGAGAAACGGGAAAAAGAAACAAAAAGATTATAAAAACAATGTACATAAATTCGGAAAGGAAGACAACCATTTTCTTCTGACTTATGTTCAAACAATCACACATAACTACAGGTTTTGCTTTGATAATAAAACTCAAGACTTTTTCAGTTCTTAACATTTCTATAGATATCTGCACTTAAACATTGATTTTATCCAAAACAATAAATCACATTACTTTTAGCAAAAAAGAAACTCCAAATCATAAATGACAAATGACAGCTAGTTTTGGCAGTTGGCAGTTAATGTGGTATGTGAACTTCTTTAATAGGCAGCAGTTATGAGATTGACTAGATAGCTTTGGTTTGGTTGTTGTCTTTAGCCATAGCCAAATACAAACATTTGTCATTAAATGTGCACTTGAGCTACCGTGTCAATACTTTTTCTGGGAAAAAATTTGGGTTTCCCAGGAAAATCCCATATCTTTCTTTGCATCTTCTTCATAGATTTTGGTGTAAAATGTGATGTACATATACAAAAAGGCAGTCTGTAAAATGGGTATCCTTAAGCTTTTTCAACTCTATACCTGTGTTGCAGTGTTGGCTTTGATTGTGCAGAAAGCCGAATCAATGGTCCTGATTCGTTTTGATCAAACCCCTCCAGCATGGTCAAGGTACTCCAATGCAACTTTTCGATACTCATTTCAGATGCTGAATGGTTCAAATGCGTGCCAGGACAATAGGTGTTTCATACACTGCCAGGTTTAGCTTCCTCTTTGTCCTTTTTTTCTTTTGGTATGCTTATTTTAAGAGATAACAAGCTTGTGTAAGTGTTAAAAACTCATGTTTTGTCTGTCCCAAAACTCCTATTTGGTAATAATGTGAGTAGTTTTCGGTCTTTTAACCAAATTTCACATTGTTGCGAGTTTTTAGCATTTTAGAAGTAATTTGGTGTCTTCTTGGATAAATGTGAACTTGAAATTTTATGTAGCTAGCAATGTTGATACATTATAGCAGACAACATAATTAACTTGATATATGAACAGCTTGATGGCCAAGCTTTGAGTTCCTGTCTACCTAACCATGTGGTATTGAAGAACATAGCTGCGAACTGCGAGCACAAATTTGTTCTCAATGTCACAACTTTGAATGGAGAAAGAAACTCATCAATTTATTCATGGTACATTGGTAAGAATTTTGATCCTTTGAACGGAACTTGACTTTTTTCTTTTGCAAATTTTTTTGCTTTGTTTATATGACTAGCTCTGAACTAATTTTGGATTCAGTTTTAGTTTAGCTTTTTTGCTTAGAGATATAGCTAACTTAAGATTGAAGTTACTGAGAAATCTTACCTTTTTGTTGCAATTTACCGAACAGATAGTATACCCCCAACGGCAACAATCACTAGCCAACAGAACTATACTAATGCTAAAAGAATAGCCATTGATGTCCTATTCAGCAAAGCTTGTATGGGACAAGGTGGCTTCAAGTGTATAAACTCATCAAACTGTGATGTAAGTGGGTTTCTTAGGAGCTATATGGCTCAGTAGATTATGAAAAATATTACTATTACTCAAAAGTTCCACAGCAAACTTTATGCTTTTGCTAAGGCGTAGTTCTGTTTTGTAGGTAATTGTGAAAGGTCCTGCCCAAGTACTAGCAACTTCCTTACGCTCTATCAAGCCCAACATTCACTATAAGTTTGACATAATCTTCTCCATGACAAGCACATTTGGTCGCGTTGTAATTAGTCTCGCAGATAATATTTGTACCGATCAAGCAGGGAATCATTTTGTAAGAACAAATGGTTCTTCTATAATCATTCACTATGGTGAGACATTGATCACCTTTTTACTTTAACTATCATTTATCGTCTTTTTGGCTCTGATATATTTCATACATATCTGCCACAGATAGAAGGCCAGTGACGGTGGACTTGTGGACTTCAGTAACAGCCTATGAATTGGTGATTAATGGGGTCCCAAGAACTGTTCTTGCAACTAACAAAATGGAAGAGTTGAAAATTTATTTGGATTTCAGCATTCCCATTATGAATTCCACCGAACAGGTTATGAACTCATTACTTCTGAACTGGGGTAACTTAATGCCTATTGATAGTAGAAACCAAGGAAACCGACGATTTGCTTTCAAAGTAAGCAGAAACTCAAATAGATTTGCAAAATTTTGATCATCACTATTGCCATTTCCTTTTTATTTTTTTACTTTAGATTACTTATATATAGATTTTGATTTTGTAGGTCAAGGACATACCAAGAACTAGAATAATCACAGTTGAATTACAAGCCCATTTAATATTCGGAAGAACAGGCACTCCTGTCTCACCTGTTCCCTCCATTACATTTCTTTATGGTAAGCCATTCACAGTTACTCTTGATATGTATTACTGAGAACTTTTTGGTTAGCCTTTTGTAGCTTATTGCTGTCTTTTACTCTATTAGATTCTCAGGAACCTAGCGTAAGATTAAGTACCAATTCTCCGAATGTCACAAAGGAGTTCGGAATCAATGTCATAGCTGAGTTTACAAAGCCAGTTTTTGGCTTTGAAACCTCCATGGTAGAAGTAAGTGGGGGTAAAATAACAAGGCACGTGTTTCTCTTGTTTCTTTAACTACTAATACAATAGTAATGTATTTGCCTCAAGTAAATGTTGAATGGCTAGTTTTGCTTCATGTAGATTTACAGAACTTTCAAGAGCTTTATACTCTATGACAGTCGAGGCAGTTAGCCGTGATGTGATCTCAGTTGCCATTCCCCCTGCGAAAACACTTGATATTTCAGGAAATCTGAATTTGGCATCCAACCAACTTGAAGTGAGACACTGTATGAATTTAGTTTCTTTCTTCTTTCTGTTTCTCTTTGAATTACACTATATATATTTATCTGTCTATATGACTATATAGTAATAGATTCTTATCTTCTTATTGCAGATTCAACCCCTTCAATTTCAGTTGCACTACACTCTTTTGTGACTGCTGGGGTATTGGCAACATCATTGGCAACTGCTGTTTTATCACTTTCATTAGCCAGTCTTGGAGCAATAGACACTCTTGCTTCTGGGAGTACTCGTATAATTTCTTATGACCCTTCGATAAATCTTCACGTAAGTTCTCAAAACTCCATGAAGACAACTCTTTGCCACATTTTCTGATGGTAAGATTCGATTTAAGTCTATAAGTCTCCTTGCAGGGTATGATTGGACATCTTCAAGTGTTTGTCCTCTCAGATTGGTTCTCAGTTAACCAACCAATTGAATATTCCGAGACAACAAAAGGTCTAAGATGGCTTATACCTCATCAAAAGCTTCCATGGAAAAAGGATAATGCTTTAGTCTGGCCAAACCATATCTACCTGGCAGATGAGAAGCTTGCAAGTAAATATAGCACTAAGATAGCTAACAATCAAACCAGCCCTTGCGTACCAAATACTTCTTGTAGACAACCAAAGGGCATTGAAGTGATGCCGGGTTGGCTTCATGGGCAGCATAACACAAGCATGAAAAATGCACCTTATGGACAAGCTCTTGATCACAACGAATATTTCACATATTTCTTGGTGAGTTTTTAATTTCTGAAGTTAGTTCTATTTGGAAGAACATATTTCAAAGTTAAATTCCTTGCTCTTGTAGAGAGGAGAGCCGATGTCTGCCAGCGATGTTGCTAAGAGAATGGAGAATTATAAAGGGTAGCTAGCCAATTATTTATTCATTTACTTTAAAGTTTTTCAACTAGAATGAGAATTTCACCATTACAAAGAACTTTAGGCACCTTTAATATTCTAAGTAACAAAGGCATTTTGAGTTTGTTATCCCTACAGATGGCGGGACTTGGAAATGAACTTGTTCTGGCTAAGTGTGGGAGGAGGTGGTTTAGTCCTATCACATGTTATGTTATTACTTTTCCTACGATGGAGAACAGGAACACCGGTTCATGGTACACTGTCATTTCCTCGATTTGAGCTATTTCTTTTGATTCTCATGCTACCTTGCATCTCTCAATCATCAGCATTCATAATAAGAGGTACACTATCTGCTATATATCTCCAAATTCTATTAGATTTCATTATCTATAGAGTATCTCATTGACGGAAATTCTACTCAAATTGGCAGGTGGTACAATAGGGGGAGTAATTGCTGGAGCTTTGCTGCTAGCAATTCCAGCAGCTTTTATCTTCTCAGTGTGCCTTTTTCTCATAGTTGCAATCTTCTCTGGGAGTTTGGCTCAGTACAAGGAAGTCAAACATGTAGGTATTGAAGAGCCATGGTACACAAAGCTTTGGTTCTTCTTTACAATGAGGTCTATTGCAAGAAAGTGGTTTTACAGGGAGGGGCTTCCTTCATCTTTCTTTTCAAGATTCGGGATTCTCTTCGAGAGTCAAAGAGGTCCACCGTTGCTTGTTTTTGTTGATCAAAATGACTCGAACACAATACCAAAGTGGACTGAGAGCAGCCATAATGGACTCGGCAAGATGAGAGCTTTGAGCTCACATGACAGCAATGAAGAAACTGAGATTCCCTTTTCAAGAAGGCTTTTGGGATGTGCTAGATCTTCATATATCATCGTTGATCTTTCAAGACGGGTTTGTTTGGGGATCATATCTGGAGTTTACTCATCAAAGAAACCAAGCCAGAGTATGTTTGCTTTGATAATTACCATATTGCAATTCACCTATCTTTTAGCTTTCAAACCATACATTAGTAGGCGAGTCCACCTAGTCGAAAGCATTTCCCTTTTGTGTGAGGTTGGTCTCTTTTGCCTAACTTTTACTATGAGAAGCAAAAATCCAATGGAAGCACAAACTTTGGGATTTGTTATGCTGGCTCTCCTCTTTGTTACCTTTGTTGCTCAACTTATAAACGAGTGGTATGCACTAATAAATTCTCTATTAAGACTGTCACATCCTCATAAAAACTCTCTTAAGTTTGGATTGAAGTTTGCTGCTAAAGGACTCGTCCTTCCCTTCCTTTCGAGAAACCAATGGTCAGGTGTCACAGCTCCAACCTCCCATCCAAAAACTGGCCTGGCTCCAGTCAATCCTTTCAGTACAGAGACAGAGTTGAAAGGCAGAGATAGGATAGCACCAAGTAGTGCCATGACTGCAACAGTAGTCCCTGTGCTCAGTCCTGGATCGCCGGGGCCTAATGTTATTCAAACATCAAGTTCCCAAACTGCAGAGAGAAACCTTAGTCGGCAGCGGATAGCAGAAGGGAAACAGCTCAAGGAACTGGAAATCGAGTCTAGATCTGAGCTGAAGAAGTTAAGAGCATTGGCAATGGCTAGTTTTTCAGGAGATTCAAAAGATAAGGAAGCTAGCACGAGTTATAATTATTGGCCATGAACTCTATCTGATTAAGCCTCTTTCCTCAAGGCTTAACCCCTTGTGTAAAGATTTAACAACTGCTAAACTAAAAGGGTCGCAGATTCTTATGAATGTGCACGTAATTCTCTTCATCTTATTTTTCTGTATATGAAAAGTTCATGCATTTTAATTTAGTTTCATATGAACTTTATTGGAGAAGATTCATATAATTGAAGCAGCACAGCAAAATTGGAGATTCAGCAGCAAAAATTCTTGAAAGATCTGCTTTTAACATACATTTTCTCGGATAACAAACATGAATTTTATAATTCTGAGACAAAACAAATGTCCCCATTTGCTAATTCCAAACATATAGAAGGTAAAAATGGTATAGAAACTACCTATTCACTAGTAGTACATACATCATTTGAGCTTCCAATCTTCCATCAAAGCCAAAGCTAAATCTACATACATCAGAAACCAGTAATCCACTGTGCTTATTCCAGAAAAAAACAGAGAACTTGATGCATAAATGGAACTATTTCGAAATCTAGGAGGTACTATTCTCCACACCATCATACCCATCAGAGAAAGAATCATCCATAGATTCTTCACTAGCAGAAGTAGGATTGAGCAACCCATTAAGGCCATTAACAATCAACCAGTCACTGTGATATATATCTTGAAACACAACTGGAGCATGATCATTAAGCACAGGAACATCATTAGAAACTTTCACCTTAATCGAAAACCCTTCAAAAAAGGTCGGAAACATCGTATTTCCTCCCCCAAATCCCATCAAATCCTGCCAAGATAACAGTCTAGGAACGACATGTCGCCGGAAAATCCACGAGTAATCGCTAATGTTCCTCACATACTCTTCGATTGCTTCATCAACCGGAGCAAAGATTGTCAATTTCGTCTGATCTTGAAATCCAACAAGCTGAGCATCAAGAAAGGTTGCAATTATCGAGTACCCTCTCGGCCTCAGAAAATCCGCAACCGAAACGAAAGATTCCCCTGTTTTTCCAGGCGTAATTTGAGTTTGATCAAGAACGGTTTGGAAAGAAGAGTTGAAGAACTCATCAATTCCATAGGCAACAATAGACCCATCATCGAAAATCGCCTCTTCGTTGATCCTAACATTGTTAATTGCGATAAACCCATCCGAAGAAGGAGAAGCGGTGATCACCAGAGACTGGTCAGGTTCCATTGTGGGAATTCTTGTTCCGGAAGGAAGCGTCTTGAGGGTTTCGAGAGGGAGTCTTCTCGGCGCGATGTGGTATTTCAGAAGGTGGAGAGAAGGCTGGCCGGAACGGCGGAAAGCGTGGTTGGCTGGAGCGAAAACGGTGGCGGATTGGGATTCGAGATTTATGGTTTTGGAGGCTAGTTGAAGGGTTAGTGACATGGAGAGGAAGCCGGAATTTGAGAGGATTTGGGCGGCGTGCGAGAGGGTTACGGAGGAGGAGAGAGTGGACGAAGAGATAGAGAGAATGATGAGGGAGATCAAGAGAACCGAGGAGGACGCCATGGGAGAGTGGCTGCTTGCTCTGGTTCTTGGTGTTTGAAGGAGAAGAGGTTTTAGAGGAGAGCGGGAAACCAAGAACTATGCCGTTGATGGGTTCGTTTGTTCTGTTATAATACTTATAGGGGCTGTTTGGTTCGTGGCATTTTACACCGGGTTTTTTTTTTTTTTTTTTAATTGTATTTCAAATAGAATTTTTATTTGGTTCAGAATATTTTAGACATGATTTTTACATTCTAATCAGAATATTTTAAATAGTATTTTTGTTTAGTACATCTTTCTAAACAGAGTATTTGTAACTTTTTTTTTTCTATTTAATTTAATTTAATTTAACTTGATTAGATTATAATTACAAATTTAATAATATATTTTCTTTATTACCAAAATAAATCCCATGTTTAAAAAATAAATAAATAAAGCATAGACATAATTCAATTTTCCTCTTTAAACTAACAATTTTAAATTTTTTAATAAAATTGAAAACGTTACACGGCATACACTTCTCCAATCCAACACACCTCGATGTTAAATAAGTAGTTAACATAAATTATGGTTATATAAAGTACTAATAGTTCAAAGTTTGAATACCTCAAATTTCCTAATCTAGTTTTGATGTCAATGTCACATCCAATATGCTAACTGATCACAGAAAAGTCTCATACCATGTTCATCATCATTTTGTTGTTGAGTAGAAGATTCCGTATCTTGATTATTGTTCTCATTTGCAACTTGTTCCTCCTCAGAGTCGAAAACTAATTCTTCATCAGAGAACAGCTTGATAAAGTTATGAAGGACGACACATGCTATGATAATATCCCTCTGTTTTCAACTGAATACTGAGGTATCCATTTTAGAATGCGAAATTTGCTCTTCCAAATGCCGAAATTTCTCTTCACAGCATTACCAAGGGATGCGTGTCAATAATTGAACAATTCTTTTTTATGATCTTCATCTTCCTACCTTCGATCATGGAAATGATTGTTTTGGCCGCAGTATGGGGCTGGAAATCCAAGTTTGTTTGCGTAACCCGAATCTACCAAGTAATATTTGCATGAAATTTGAAAAATATTAGTGTTAAGAGTAGTAATAATCATAATTTTGTTATGTTGATTTGTGATTTCTTCACCTATTTGTTTTGATAATTTTTACAATTGATTGGAAAATATTTCACATTTTTAC
>WUAT03033414.1:0-14006 GCA_010015005.3 Ulmus americana
AACTAACTAACTTCCTTGACCCTGTTAATCACTATACGGCAAATAGTACTCAATTACATTACAGGTTACATCAACAATTTCATCATCAGCATTTATAATCCAGGTATCTCTCAGATGAGACGAACATGCAAAAACATAGAACAATTCATGTATAATCACATTAATCGTCTACTAACCCAGGTGTCTCTCAGATGAGACGAAACATTTGAATCTCAGATTTAATTTCGTAAACATACACGTATTTATCAAATACTCGTAATTGCAGGTTTAGCCAACAAAACTAAGAGTTTTTAGCAAAAAACCCCAAATCATCACTAAATCATAAATTTCCCAGTTTTTAGAAATAATCATTATTAAACTTAGCAAACTAACCCCAAATAATTACAAATATCACATAAACACCCAATACATAAGTATAATAAAAAAATCATCACATTATTGGATTGGGAGTTAAAGATATTTTACCCAATCAACAGGTTGAGGCACGGTGGCACAGGGATAGCTAGCAATGGCCGGAATCTAGCCAGCACTGTTGCCTTCATCCCAACCCAAGCAAGGGGCAAATCGGTCCAACCAAAAACAGGGGAAAATGGTCCATTTCTAGATGGCCCAAACTAGATCGGGACAGATTTATGTCTGGCGAACCAAGGGTGACTGGGTTCCTCCCTTCACGGTCCTCGGAACAACGGAAACGAAGCAGCGAAGCTACAGCGTGACCCACCCACGGGCAAGGGATGCTTGCGCCCCTGGGTCACACACAGAGGAGAGCCGCCGGACGCGTGGCGAATCCCTCGGCGGATGGAGGCAGATCAGAAAGGGCAGCGGTGGTTGCCAATCGCAAAGCAAGGCGGGGGTATGGTCGCGAACAGGGAGCCTAAGCATAGGGGGGTATCACTACGCTAGATTTGAGATTTACCAACACATAGTATGTGTTGGTAAAGGTCACGAATGTGTTGGTAATTCTTTCAAGGTTATGTGTTGGTAAAGGGTTGATGACGTGGCAGTACATTATGACGTGGCAGAGTTTTGTGGTACGTGACATGGCGGTCACATGGTGTCGTCCGTACAGTGATGTGGCCGCCACGTGGCATTCTGTACGATGAAGTGGCAGTCAAATGTTGACTGGTCAATGTTAACCTTTGTGACACGTGGCCCAATAAGAAAATGGCACGTCAACATGTACTATTTCATGAATATTTTAATTAAAAATTTATGTGTTGGTAAATGGTCATTTATGTGTTAGTAAAGATTATTATTTTTAATTTAAAAAAATTATTTTTTGTTTAAATTTTAAATTTTTTTATTTTTTATTTTTTTTTACACTATAAATGAAAATTTTATTAAGAAATGTTATTTTAAATTAAAAAATTAAATAAAAATATTAAATTTAATAAAACATGAAATAAAATAAATATACAGTCATCTAATAATAAATTTAACCATCAAATAAACTATAATAATAGATAATAAGTAGCACGATAAAGTAACATAATAAAAAGTACAGTAAAACATAATAATACAATAAAAGCAATAATACTAAGATGTAGGAGCCGAAATCCATCTGGAACATGTGGTGCAACATGTAGCGGTGGAAAAACCCCTCTAGCTACAATATCGTCCCGCATCTCCAGTGTCATCTCCGAAATTTGAGACTTTGCAGCAATAAGCTCTGCCCGCAAAGATACAGTATCCTCAGATGTATGATCGGACTGACCAATAGTGGAGGCCGTCCCTGTAGAAGTAGCCGGATATTCAAGTTGCTGCTTTACTTCTCTCTTCTTGTGCCAAAACCAGATGGTTGCCTTGCACTGTTTGTTATGTATTATCTAAGTTGCTACTTTACTTTTCCATCTCTTCACGAGCTGCTTTACAAGAAGAAATCTAGAGAGAAAAAAGAAAGAACTTCTGTATTGATCAAGTCATGAAGAATGTACAAATAATCTGCTATATAGCAATAGAATACAAATAAGAAAACAAAGCAAAATAACAAACTAATAGAAAATATGGCTCAACACCAGCTAATCTCCAACTAAGTAACATAAGATATAAACAAAGAAAGACTAAAATACCCTTGTCCAAACTAACAAGATAACAAACTCTATATCCATTCCTAATAGCAGCAACATTTGAAAGTAAAGGGACTTTATATAAGTTTGACTAAAGAAACGATAGGAAAAAATATACATTGAAGGAAAGATTTAGATAATTAAGTGGAGCATTTTTTCTTTCTTTTAAAAACTGAACTCAATAGCCTAACTACCTGGCTACAGTTGTACAAAGAATTCCCATGGAAAAGGATGCCTGATTTGTTTATCCTAAATTTAGCAATTGCTCATTATAAGCCAGCCAGATCTTGACACTCAAAAAAGAGACAGAAACAAAATGAACGCAAGGAATTGAAGCAAAATAAAATAGTATATAGCTGCTGAGGGAGTGAAAAGTCCAATTACAAGCATTTTTTCAGCAAAAGGTTATATAAATTGGATCCATATCCATATACATAATTGCAAGAAAGAATGACAAAAGCCCTTGAATTTTGATTCATTTTCCATGAAAACAATCATGTCAATTGGTTTTTCAATGATCCAAAAGTCATATATATTAAGCTTTGTTTTTCAATGAAGCAACTTTTTTCCTTTCTTTCTTTCAATATCTTCCTTTTTTCATTAAAACCAAACTTGCATTTACCACATAAAGCTCACATAAGATTCAAAAATGATATAACAGTAAACCAAACTCACCTCCCCTCAGAACTACCAATAGCCAATAATACCCTTAGATTCGAAGTCGCATGATCCCTACTATCGTCACAGTTGTTGCGATACTACTAACCTCAATAGAGTAGGCATTCTTTGTAGGCCAAAAGTAGGCCAAAACTTGAGTAATAAACTTTTGAGAGTTGGGTTATGAGTTTGTGAGTTAGCGTTGTAAACCCTTTGTAAAATTTTCTACCCTAGTGAAAGATATACAACAACTAGTGGACGTAGCCTAAATTGAATGAACAATGTTAAATTGTGTGTTTGTTTATTTTCCGGACTCTCATCAATTTGGCTGATTGGGAATTTGCTATTTTTTTCCAATAGAAAGTTGTAAAAGAAAAAGTCCTACATTTAGAATTAGAGGTGTAAATCCCATAATGGCATTTTCCAACTCTCCTTTTGTGGCTATTACTTAAATAATCTTCAAATATAAAACACCTAGAAAGACCACAATCTTACAACTGCACCAAAATAATTATTAGTACGCTTATAATCTTTGTCAATAACAAAGAAACAAAGTACTAAAGATATGCTTCCTGCACAAATATCATTATCTTAAACTTTGCAAATGATGTAATTATCAAGAACAAGTTAGAAATAATCCTGAAAATTTAAGTTTAAATAAAGAGTAATGATGACAAATATCTTTATCCAAAATCATAATTCAGAGAAAAGAAACAAGGAGTTTGGAAAAGCTAAAGATACTAACACATTATTGAAAAGGTATGCCTTTCCTAGGCGACAGTGAAAAGCCTGAACAAATTGCAATGGAAATTGAGGTCAGAAAAAGCTTTAACATAAAGAAGAAATGTTCAAATACACGTACAATCAAATACTTCTTAAAGAACTAATAGAACTAGAACAAATGATAATAGTGCAGAAATGATTTATCTCAAAACATTGAATGCATTTCAGCGCGTGTCGTACAGCTTAAGTCGTCACTTTGGCAGTAACAAAATTAATTCAGTGTTCTACCAAGAAATTTAAGGGTATTATTGGCTAAAATTAAGGGTATTATTTCGAGTTTCACTCTTTCAATAGGCGAAAATTAGTCTTACACTCCTGAAATTTGCTACTAACAATGAAAATGAAAATGAAGCTTTGAAAGAAAGAAAGCACCCAAAAATGTTATGTGCCATAAATCCTGGTACAAAATTTATATAATAAAGGCAAGAAGAAATTAATAATCTTATAGACCACAAAACTCTGAACTTCACTCCTAAATAGACTTTTCTTTTCTTTATTATTTTTTCTTTTCCTTTTTCCAATTTAGTTTGTATCATTCATATAATTAAAGAAGTAGTTTGCTTAACTTAAGCAAACAAATTATTCCATTTTATGAATAATAATAATAATTAAAAAAAAAAAAAAACAAGGTGAACCAAGTTAATAACAAACTTTAAGAAAACGTGTGGACTTACTGTTTTTCTCTTCCATTTCCCCATTCTTCTACCACAATTTCCCTCTAATAATTGTGTTCCACAGAGTCCATTTCCCACATCATGAACGTGTGTGTATTTTGTAAGTTTAATAGCTAAACTAATAAAGAAAAACCTGATACTTTTAAGATAAAACTAATAAAGAAAACCTTTATGACATCTCTCATCCATCAATTTTAGCTTTTCCACTATCTTCAAAAGTCATATCTACTTTCTCTACTTTTAAGAAGTCTTCATTTCTCTACTTTTAAGAAGTCTTCATGTGCCTTTCTCTCAAAACCAATTCCAACCATATACATCTCACCTTCTTATCACCAAATCAATTATTTCTCACTATTCCTCTTTTTCAAAAAGCAATAAACGTGTCATCACATCAATCCCATTTTTCATTTATATATTTTTTTAAAAATATCATCAATAAGATACCAGTTGAACTTTGCTCTGAATAGCAGCAGTGTCCTTTCATTGAATTGACTTTTCAATATATTTAGTGCATCTAGGCAAATATTACACCATTCCACCTGGAAATTAAAGTTAAATAAAAGTAGAATTAAGATAATATTAGTATATGACTTAAAAACTTTTTACTTCACTAAAAATGAAAGAATTCTACACCACAAAATATTTAGCATAAATAAATTAAAATAATAGAATGCCAATACAAGCATCTTCTGCATTGCTAGCCAATATCATGTGAATACCTATTATTGTGTTGATATATTGTACTCATAATACCTTCAATAGTTTTCTTTTGTTAAAATTTAGGGGTCTATTCCTAACAAAATTTAGATAATTAAATTGTATTTTTGGATGTTTATGTAAACATAAAAAAAATATCCAAATAATTATTTTTACAATATTAAAAGTTTGGCACGTGTGAGTCATTTAGTTCTAGAAAAAAGAGGTAATAAATGGATAAGTCTAGAATTATAGAGACAATATAGTTAGTGGTCTTATAAATTGTTATGTCTTGTGAAAATGGGTTGTAAGCAAGCAAGAAAAGAAAAAACTAATAAAGAAACTATTCCATCCACATCAATCTAGCTTTAGACATCCCATTTTACAAAAGCTATCAACCCCTCCAACTTTTCTCTACTTTTAAGCCTTTCACGTGCCTTTGAATTTCTGCCTTTATGATTTTAAGTTAATGCTGTCAATTTCACAATGTACAAAATTTCAGCAACTTCCAAGACAATAAAGTCCACTAAAAAAAATATATCACTGTTACGTGTAAGGTTGAGATACTTTTTATTTTTTGGTTAGTCATCATTACATCCAAATGAGAATAAAAGATATCCATACTTACTGAAGGTATGAAGCCATCAAAAGGGTTCCTTCCAGCTTTTGAATCAGCTAAGAGTTCTCTAGCGGTTTTGATATATGAATCCAAACCACTAGGATAGCTTGAATGAAGCCGAGTCACCTGCAAAAATCTCAGATTTCTAATCAAACCAATTTTGAAAAATTCATATCTTTTTCAATTTGGAAGAATCATAATATCCATCCACTATCCAATGCCATCCAGCTCCAAGCAATAAGTTTCGGTCTTTGTTCAAAATACAAATCACAATTGTACAAACACAGATCTACCAATTTGAAAATCACACAATTCCTTCAGAAATAAAAACCGAAGCAAAAATCATGACTATTCCCGGTCAAAAAAATCTTTTTTCTCCTCATCATCAACCCCTGGCTCTGCCCATTCCTCGAACAGATGACTCTGTCCCATTTTTTGTTACCTCTGGTGTTGAATTGAGAACCCCACTAGACATGCCCACATCGACATGCCATGTGCTACAATTGTATTTACTGCAAAGAAGTATCAATATTTGAGAATCTCAGTGATAAGTAAACTCATTGAACACATCAAATTATAATTTTTGGCTGCCTCATACCAATTTACTCCAAAAGGTTGAGGTGTATACCCAACTACCATTCCCCTGGCTCCAATGGATTGCAGTGTTTCTTCAAGAGTAGAATATATCTGACATAATTTTCAGTTCAAATGTTAATGTTATCGGAAGAATAGAGCAAATATCAAATGGTTCAACAACAAATGAAATAACATAGAGAATCAAGTTTTAAACTAGAAAATTTCTTCCAATCTCAAATATCAAGTCTCCAATGTTGTGCTAATTTTTCTCCCGAGTTCAAAAACAGTGAACTCAAGCCCAAAGTCACAAAACAATGAACAAAAAAGGCTACGAACTTCAGTTTTAATGAAGGAAATATGAGGCTGATAATTATGATAGTAATCATTAAACTCAACGATAGTTTCAAGACTAATGTAGGTGAACACGACAGCTTGCAATACAATACAAGGAAACAAGAAGATGAATCTACAAACCGATACTGCATAACACAAACATGGGCATACAGGTTCCTCACATCCCAGCAGTAAGCTGTAAAAAAAATTATAACCAAATTAAATTCTAAAAATATACAGTAGAACATAAGTATCCTTATCCAGAAACTCATACCCACAAGAAAATCCAGTCATGTCCCAAAACAGTAAAACTTGAAAACTAGATCAAGATAAAAATTACCTAAAAGTTAGAAAGTTGTTCTTTCATCAATTTTGATGTCAAGCTTTGTACAACAACAACATTGTTGAGCTCTTGCAACTTCTGAACAGAAACAAGTGCTTTGTTCTTACCAACATCATTCTCGAATCACCCAGAGCCATGGTGAACCCTGTTCTTATCCTTCATTAGCTACGCTAGAGGTACTGTGGTTATTGTTTTTAACATCGTTAAAGCTACTTTTTGTTGTCGAATTGCAACCAAATCGAACCCCTTAATCAAACAAAAACTAAACAAAACGAATCATCCCCTTCCTGAAACACAAATTTTCCCAAAACACTAAAATCGAAAACCAGATTGAACCCCAAAAAACCTAAAAATCAAACAAAAACTAAACGAATCGAACAAAGAAGGGGATCTGAAAGCTAACAATTCAGACGATTCAACTTGATTGGGATTAGACATAGTTGCGACCAGAGAGAGATTGGGGTTTGAGAAATTTCCCTCCTGAAAGAAAAAAAACGAGATTGTGTCTAAATTCGTCGAATCCTTGAATGGTGGTAAAATCTAGAAGATCGAGAATCCTTGAACTCAGAAGGAGAGGAGACTAGAGGTGGCCAGAGTAGAGGTGGAGGTATAGGTGGGTACTGAGAAAGAAGGGCGAGAGGACATGTGGGGATAGAGGTGCGTGAAGACTGTTTGTTTTGGCTTGGGTGTTTGTTTTGACTTTTGAGGAATGAAGTAAAAAAAATAAATAAAAGATAAATAAATAAACAAACATAACACTTTCCTATATCCCGCCAATTCACTCAAAATTTTTTATTTTACCTCTTTTTCTTTTCAACCTATCATAATGCTTTTTCAAAACGGTTAGATTTGACTGTTATGATAGGCACTTTTTCTAATATGGCCAAGACGGCCTCTAACATATCTAGATCAGACATAACCTCGGGATCATATTGGCTCCTCAAACACACCATCTCAGCCTATCATTTTTGGACAGTAATTAGAAAAATATTACTCTAAATAACTAAATTTAAATTACTTAATAATAGTAATACTTTTATATTATTAGTATTATTATTTGTTTTCTACATAGTATGTTACTACTATTATTAGTATTATTCCTATTTTTTATATTATTATTAGTAACATCGCACTATTATTATTATAATTTGTTATAGTACTATTATATTAATATTATTACTTTCATTAGAAATGGTAGTACTACTTTTATATTACTTTTGTTATAATCCTTAGTAGTAATATTTTGTATTATTATTATTATTATTAGTAGTAGTACGTTTATATTATTGTTATTATTATGAGTATTATTATTTTTCTACTTGTAAAAATGTTTAGTAATTACTAACCATATTACTAATGCATTTTTTTGACTTATTGGACCTAAGTTTGACTTTTTTAAATTTAACAGTTTACTTATTAAAAAAAATTATTAATTTATAATTTCAACACTAGTGGGCCTACGAGCCTAATTTAAAATTATTTGGTTTGAATTTTGGATTTTTTTAACTTCCTTAGTCTTAAAAAAATTTAAAAATGGATGAATCTTAATTTAATTGCACAATAGGTTTTAACTTCATAATTTTCACCTTTATTAGTTAAATAACTAAGTAAACCACTGTAATAAAATAAAAAGCAAAAAAATGCATCTAATGTTAAAAATAAAACTTACAATTTTGCAACCTAACAAATCCACCAAATCTCAGAAAAGACCAATGTATATTACTGTCCAAAAAGAAAAGCACGAAATTGCAAATTTACTTACACATTATCCAAAAATTAATATTTGATTTCACATCCCAAATATGATAAGTCTCATCCCATGAAACTTAGCTCTGATACTATGTTAAACAATTCAAAGAGAAAAAGAAGAGACTTTAAAATTAAATAGGTTTCATTTCAATCACAAACTAATTTTAAAAGTTAAGTTGTAAATTAAATAGGTTACATTCCAAATTGCAAAATAAATGTATATGTTCACTTATAATAATAATAATAAAAAATGTGTATTGCTATGAGTTGATTTAATTGTAAGGTTTAAAAAAAATATATGATTTAGTGCAAAATTAAATAAAAAATACAAAATACAAAAAGAAAATGAGAATGATGTGGCAAATTAAAATGATGAAATTGAAATAAAAAATCGGACGACAAGATAAAAAAAAATTATATTAGTTAGTATAAAATTAAAACAAAAAAAAATGAGAATGATTTAACAAATTAAGATGATAAAATTGAAATTAAAAATTAAAACTAAAAAAAAATGAGAATGATGTGACAAACACGCATCAATTTGATACGTTTGGAGGAAGATCAACGATGAAGATCTTCAATTTGATACGTATTTCACCAAGATCAACGGTCAAGATATTCAATTTGATACGTTTGGAGGAAGATCAACAGTGAAGATCGACTTTTAGATGTGTTTTGACCATGATCAACGATCAAGATCGACTTTTGGATGTGTTTTGACCATGATCAACGATCAAGATTGACTTTTGGATGTGTTTATTTGCTCAAGATCAACGGTCAATATCGACTTTTGGATGTGTTTTACTTAAGATCAACGGTTAAGATCATCTATTAGATGACTTTGGACCATGATCAACGGTTAAGATCATCTTTTAGATGACTGTGGACCACGATCAACGGTCAAGATCGTCTTTTGGACGACTTCGGATTGCGATCAACGGTCAAGATCGTCTTTTGGATGACTTTGGACCAAGATCAACGGTCAAGATCGTCTTTTGGACGATTTTCGTCCGCGATCAACGATCACGATCGTCTTTTGGATGACTTTGGACCAATATCAACAGTCAAGATCGTCTTTAGGGTGACTTTTGACCAAAATCAACGGTCAATATCCATTTTTGGATATGTTTTGACCACGATCAACGGTCAAGATCCACTTTTGGATGACCTTTGATCAAGATCGTCTTTAAGGTGACTTTTCACCAAGATCAACAGTCAAGATTGACTTTACAGTGACATTTGACCAAGATCGACTTTAGGGCGACTTTCGACCAAGATCAACGGTCAAGATCGTATTTTGGGTAACTTTTGACCATGATCAACAGTCAAGATCCATTTTAGGTTGACCTTTGACCACGATCAACAGTCAAGATCCACTTTAGGTTGACATTTGACCAAGATCAACGGTCAAGATCCACTTTTTGATGTCCTTTGACCAAGATCAACGGTCAAGATCGACTTTTGGATGACTTCTAACCACGATCAACGTTCAAGATCATCTTTAGGATGTGTTTTGACCAAGATCAATGGTCAAGATCGACTTTTGGATGACTTTTAACTATGATCAATGGTCAAGATCGTCTATTCGATGCATTTTGACCAAAATCAATGGTCAATATCGTCTTTTGACCAAGATCAACGGCCAAGATCGTCTTTAGGGTGACGTTTGACAAAGATCAACGGTCAATATCATCTTTTGGATGCGTTTTAACCAAGATCAACGGTTAAGATCGACTTTAGGATGTGATGTGACCAAGATCAACAGTCAAGATCATCTTTTAGATGCGTTTTGACAAAGATCAACGGTAAAGATGGACTTTAGGATGTGTTTTGACCAAGATCAACGGTCAAGATCATCTTTTGGATGCGTTTTGACAAAGATCAACGGTCAAGATTAACTTTAGGATGTGTTTTGACCAAGATCAACGGTCAAGATCATCTTTTGGATGCGTTTTGACCAAGATCAACAGTTAAGATCGTCTTTAGGGTGACTTTTGACCAAGATCAATTGTCAAGATCGTCTTTTGGATGTGTTTTGACCATGATAAATGGTCAAGATCGTCTTTAGGTTGATGTTTGACCAAGATCAACGGTCAAGATCATCTTTAGGATGTGTTTTGACCAAGATAAACGGTCAAGATCAACTTTTGGATGACTTTTAACTACGATCAACGGTCAAGATCGTCTTTTGAATGCATTTTGACCAAGATCAACGGTCAAGATCATCTTTTGGATGTGTTTTGACCAAGAACAACGGTCAAGATCATCTTTAGGGTGACTTTTGACCAAGATTAATGGTCAATGTCGTCTTTTGGATGCGTTTTGACCAAGATCAACAGTCTAGATCTACTTTAGGATGTGTTGTGACCAAGATCAACAGTCAAGATCATCCTTTGGATGCGTTTTAACCAAGATCAACGGTCAATATCATCTTTTGGATGGGTTTTACCAAGATCAACAGTTAAGATCGTCTTTAGGGTGAACTTTGACCAAGATCAACTATCACGATCGTCTTTTAGATGCGTTTAGACCAAGATCAACGGTCAAGATCGACTTTAGGATGACTTTTGACCACTATCAACGGTCAAGATCATCTTTTGATTGACTTTTGACCAAGATAAATGGTCAAGATTGTGAAAGCCCGACCAAATTAGGCCTTCAAAACTTACTATTAACTTCGTAATTAGGGTCTTGAAAATTTGGGGAAATTTCTTTTTTTTGAAAATACACTTATAAGATAATACATTTTTTTTGGAAAGTCTATTCAAACCTTTTTAATTTCATTTCCAAACAATTTATTATTTGGAAACGCGTAATTTATTTTGCATACTTAATATAACGATGAAATGAGATATTACGAAATACGTATTTCAACACCTATAATTTAAAACTATCGATTGTTTTCTATTAAACGTGAAACCCCTTAAACCTTTAAAAATCTAATTTTAGAATTTATTGCGGATAATTTGAAATTTAAACATAAGCATAATTAAACTTATAATCCTACTTGGTTGAGTAAATTATTTAATAAAGATAGTTTACCCTACTTAGAACATAGAAATTCCTAATAGCTTGGGTTTTCTAAATAGTCTATTACATAATAGATAAAAATACGTAGTTGTCTAGTGCGGAAATTAAAATGGAATATCCTTAACATTACCAAATTAAACTCATAGTGTTTAACCGAATTTAGACCAACATACTTAGTGCATACGGAAACATTTTCTCTGGCGGCCCCTTTTCCCAACGACCTCCCACCAATTCCACGCTAGTGCGTATCCATCCATCAGTTATGAGTCATAGGTTGTTTACCTGATGTACCTACAACACAAACTATGTGAGCTAATGCCCAGCAAGTACAATATAAATTCTCACAAAAATAGTTATTCATGCAATGCAGGAAAATACTTAAAATTATTTTCTTGGATTTAAATTCATTTTGTTTGGGCCCCGTGTCCATACCCTATGCGTGCATCCCGTGAGGAACCGGGGGGAGCAATCTGTCTGAATATCCACACGACCATTGAAATATTAACATCATCTGAGATTGCCTCTTTCCTCTAGAGACTGGGAACGACACCGTAAAACTAAAACATTTTATTTTCTTTAAACTTTTCTCTTTGAGCCTATATGAAAATGAGGCTCCTTTTGTGTTTGCAAAAATCTTTGAAATATAGATTTTAAACTGATGCAAACAATAACATTAAACTTCACATGAGACAAAGCTCGATATCAATCATACGTACAATCCACACAATTTCAATTCAAGTCAGAGAAACATATAACACCCAGACATATCATATATCATTTCAGATATCACTTTGAAAGTGTTCATGTTGTAGGTGAGATTGTACTTACTGTTTTGCAGTGCAAATATCCAATTTATCTCGCCTTTATCGAAAAGCTACAGTCCCTGTTTGAGTGTACTCTAGTGTTAGAAAATATCGCATCAAAGGTTTTACTAAGTTAAACGTAAACCCAACCCCGTTATCCTATTCTTTCAAATATTAACTAAGAGACTAAGTCCTTTCTCATTCGTTGTCAGCATACGGGTCACTTGTGATGTTAGTTGGTCTTGAATCTTGCGTTCTCGAACTTGGGATTCAGATTCCCTAGTCCGGCTTTAAAAATTCGATGGCCGAAGTTCTAGTTATCGACCTTCGGATTTTTTTGTAATAATATCTTAAGATTTTTAAATAACATTAAACTTAATACTATTAACTTAGGTTTAACTATTGACTAATTTAGGTTATTAGATAACCTAATTATAAAGCTCTAATTGCTAAATTGATTTTAAAAAATCAATTACCTTTATTAGATTAAATAACTATTAAAAAGCTTTAATTACTAAATTAATTACATTATATTTTACTAATTACTTAACTTTAATTTAATTTCTCTATAATTAAATTTGTTTATAATAATTAGTTAAGTAAAATTAAAATTTGATCTATTCTAAATAGATTCATTATCCTTTTATTAACTTTACATTTAATTGACCTCTTTTGTTATTTTATTAATTAGTTACTTTATTATTTACTCTAAATTTTATAAAAAAAAAATTCTCTTTTTATTAATATAGGTTATTACTTTACTATAATAAAATTTCATGACTACAATTTTATTACTTTACCTAGTATGTTACATTTATTTTGCTAATTCTACTCAATATTCTACTTATTAAATTTTTACCCTTAGAATACAAATTCTCTTCAATTTAACCCTTTTTACTTAGAGAACTTACTAATTAAGTTAATTAAGTTATGTTAACAATTATTCTAAACTAACTCATAATCTATAATTTAATTTTTTTTTTTTTTTAGCATTTACTTATCTATACTATTACACATTAAATAAAAGCATATAGTTTGTTTATTCACTAATTACTATTTATTTATTTAAATTTTGAAGAGGGCCGAAGCCCTTTTTGCTTTTCAAAGGAACCCAATGGCTAGAGGCCCATATTAAGAATTGTTGGTTTAAAATTTTTTATTATTACTTTAAGGAAGAGCCACATCAGCTCATCCCAAAACAAAAAAAATTCAGCACATATAATATATATGCTCTTTGTCTTCTTCATCGAGTTTTCGCCGAGCCACCGTGCCGCGCCTCTACATCGGTTCACTGTGCCACTGTTACCATTAGGTGCGCTTTGGGTGGTACCGGTCTTCGACCCTGAGAAGCCTCAAGTTGAAATCCACCATTGGAGGCCATTCTTCCTCTCCTCGGAGCTCTGTTCATTGTGCTTCATATGAGTGTTCATGCCCCCTTTCATGTTCATATTTTACTTTAGGTGGACTCTTAAATTTTTGTATAGCACATCATACTCTTATGAAGGTAATTGCGTGCATCCATTTTCTACACGTCAATTTCCATGATTTGAATATATTCTGTGAACATCTTATTAGCTCGTATGTTAGTGTTTTGATTCATGAATTTAGACTTTTGTTTATGTTTGGGTTTGAAATCAAATTATCACCTCACATTCCATTTCATAAACACGATAGCAT